>DWJN01004378.1:0-12471 GCA_018248895.1 Carystus phorcus
AGAATAAACCTGAGAGTAAAGTGATGAATTGTCCAGTGTCTAGATCCCCTAAGACTCCCTGACCGTTTGAAAATACGTATTTACATAGCGTTTAAAATTAGTTATACCGAAATGGTGCGATGCATTTCGTCAGTGACCTTGGTTAAATGAAAACCGGGACAAAAGTTCCCTCTTACTGTTAGTATTAATTTTGTGGTAACGCACGATATCTTTGTGGTCATATATGTATATTGGTTAAAATGAATTTGAATTATGTTTCGTTGTAATATGATTCCAAATTACCTTTGCTAATAGTGAGAGTGCGAATTTAGATTGTAGCGTCAAACCCAAACTTAGTTGATATAAATATGCGTGTATTTGTTGAGGGAAAACGAAAGTAACTCCTCAGCAATTTCTTTTTACTATACTTATAATAATTACAAAATCTTTTTGCTATACTGATACGAAATAACTGCTCTGTTTGCTTCCACGTGTTCTTTTTCGTTCATGCTTACCTAAGCTAGGTATATTATACCTATATTCAGATACTCCTATATATATAGAAACTAGCTGTGTCCGCGAATTCATCTATGTGGAGTTTAACAAAAAGTTAATGTTCAGTTTGCAGATTTTACGATTACTTATAATTCTAAAATAAAAGTACTTAAATTAAGTTATTCCTTACATGTAATAAGCTAAGCTATCTGCCAGTCAGTCTCGACAAAATTGATGCAGCCGTTCCAGAGATTAGCCGGAACTAACAGACAGACAGACAAAATTGTAAACAATGTTATTTTGATATTTTTACTGTGTACATACATACGCATTTAGTGAAAAGCGGTTATTTTAATATCACAAACATACCTCACATACAGTATCCATAACTGAAAAATATGGGTATATCTGTTACTTAAATGTTTACTCAGAACAAGTATCAATCCTGGGTATCTCCCATTGCTGTAAGGGCCGGGTACCGTCGTTAACGGAACTCCTGCATCCCACTCGATAGAGCCCAACCAGGGTACCGCGCTCGGAAGCCTCCAATTGTTCCGATGGAGGTCCCGGAATCCTCCACATAGCGCTGAGGAAGGCCACTGAGGTATTATAGTGTGGTCAAGAAGCCCACATAACCCTGTGTCGTTCCCAAGGCACATTTTACCTTGGGAAGATTGTGCCCTCGAAAAAAAAGGGTATCTCATATTACCTGATTTAGTGTTATTATAAATCTAAAATGTTTAAAAATGTGATTCTGTACAGCCTGCATGCTTGTCGGAAATCGTGTTAACTTAATGGATGTTAGTTCTCATTTAAGTGAATTTGTAATTCTTATGAGAATAAAGATTCTTTAACCACTATGGGAGATATGGGAATATCAAACCAAAATTTGGTAATCCTTCCCATTGTAACATTTACAATATCTTTTTAACCAGTTTGAGTCTATTACATGATTCTATTGATATACTCGTAGTTGCAGTAGAGGCAGGTGTTTCTTATGAGAATAAAGATTCTTTAACCACTATGGGAGATAGTCGGATATGGAAGATATGAAAATATCAAACCAAAATTTGGTAATCCTTCCCATTGTAACATTAACAATCTTTTTAACCAGCTTGTCTATTTCATATCTATTGATATAGTTGTACTAGAGGCAGGTCTTTCACAAGTGGAGTAAGTTGACGGCTCATTAGTGATGTGCGGTATGACTGGTATAATATATAATCTGCGTGCAACTAATGATTGGGATGCACGGTGCGGCGGTAACCTTGCGAGTTGAATTTCGATGCCTACTTTCCCTTGCACACTTCAGAATCGATGCTATTCTCTACGTTGTAGATATGCTATTCTAAATACAATTTGGATACTTCTCCAGAGGTGGGTGCAGTGGCGGACTAAGGGGGGGGGGGCGGTAAGCCCCGGGCCTCCGGTCCAAGGGGGCCTCCAAATGGATGAAAATTCCCTTGATCAAAAAGTAAATAACACCTTGAAAACATACTTAGTATCCACTTAAGAGGAAGTCGGGTTGGGGACCCCCGTAGACAAATAAATATGCCCTGTACCGATAGTTTAGTTATTTTTTATTAAAATTACTTCAGTCTGTCCGCGGTACATATCAAAAGTGAAATAAGAAAAATCTTTTAACGCTAAGGGCCTCCACTTGCCGTCCCGGGCCTCTGACAGGGTTAGTCCATCACTGGGTGGGCGTAAACTGTAAACTGTAACTTTTGTAGTTGTTTACGAATACTTACTGAAATTGTGATCTTGTTTTCTGGTTAAAGATGATGCGCTTTACCACCGAAGACCACATCACCACTTACCATCAGGAGGAACTGTAGTCATGCTTTTTGTAATGTATTACTTATGCGATGATTCGAAGTATTGAATTCACGACGAATCCCCTTACTCATAATGATTTTATCTTTATATTTGAAGGATTTTTGAGCAGGTAAGTAGTTAGTCAGCCATTATAGAACTTTACAACACACAAAATCATGAGTAATAAACCACACACAATGTTAGAACCAGTTCATTCACAATATTGAACTTTCAATAGTTAGCCAACATGTACATTTTTCTGCATTCGAAAAATTAAAATTGACAAGAATCTTGTGTTTTACTACTGTATTCTTTAGGAACGATATAATAATTATATAGCTTTACCAACCAACACTAGTTAACCAAGACCAATTAAACAATAACTAACTTATCCTTAATTAATAAAAAAACAAATGTCGACTGTAACGGGATTCTAGTGTGGGGCTAAGAGTAATGTGGCGTAATATTAACGATGTTAATATCGATATTGTTCGAGAATAGGTCCCCGATCGAGTGATTTGCTTGCATCCCTTTATATTATTACCGATGCCCCACGAGCGGCCAGTCGACCAATAGGTGTTGTGGCCAGCATCCACCATGAGGGCTTTTATTGTTGTAAGTATACCTTATAATTTACATCTAACTTTTTATATAATTATTATTAAATTAGAGAAATTCTATACCAATTCATATTACGTAATTAAATGTGTCGCTAATAATGATTTTTCGAACGTTGGAATAATCTACTTTTCTTCAGCTTTAAAGAGTTATATTAAAAGTTTGTAGTCACTAATAAATTATTAATAATATTTATTAAATAATTAGTAATACTAATTAACATGTTAATGAATGTAAGTTGAATAAAGGAACGAAATTTAATAGTGAAAATTGGTCATTGAATCTTTATATGTTTACACATTTATAGAAATATAGGAAAACTAAATTCGGCAACCTAAAATAGATCCCCATAATAATGACCCTTTTGTCGTGTCGAATTATTGTGAATCAAAATTATACTCACAAAAACACAAAATTTCATCAAAATCGGTCGGGTTTAGTAGGAATTCAGATAAACAGGGATCTATAAATATAAGTAATTATAACATTAAATGATTAACTGAAGGACTACCACCAAAATTTAAACTGAAGAAATCCTTTGATTTTCTAGGATTTGTCTCATTTCCTAGTTCCCTCATCAAATTATTTTATTCCTTCTGAAGGCGGTTTTCCTTTTTTGTCAAAAAAAAAATATTTCTTCCTTTTTAGTGGTTCCTTCCATTATGCAGATGTGATGATATGTTATAAAATAGTACAAACAATGCATACACGAGCGATTGCCGTAATCGTGAGACTTCTGCTGTAATTGTTTGAAGAGTTCCTTAGTCTGCCTTCGAAAGTAATGATCAGATCGTCACCAAATTAAAATGGGATCGTCCGGGAGCTAACATACCATCCTATATACTTTATTTTGTTCGTATCGTAGAAATGTAAAAAAAAATAAGTACGGAATAACCTTATAGATTACTACGAATAATGAATCACATCAATCCTGAAAAATTTAATACGGAATTTACTATATGATTGTCTTAAGATTCAGTAGCGCCATCTGTTCAGACCTTCAGTCTTCCCCATTGGTGTAGTGAAAGAAAACGATCAATTATGCTTAATAGAATAGTCAAGAGTGAATAGGGTTTTACTAAGATACTACTTTTAACATACATTTATTGAAAAAAAGTTTCTTCTTAACGTTTCTAAAAACTTGTAGCCTTTACCCATTAGATTAGACAACAATAAAGTATTAAGTTGTGATGATGATGATGAAATGTTTACTACTGTTAATGATAAAAATTCTCCATTTACAGATATCACTTGTACTGTTAATCCACACAGCGACGGGAACGGTGGAGCTTCAGAAGTTAACGGAGAAAGTTGCTTCAGGGCTAAAGACCTTGAAGGAAATCAAAGAAACTGCCAAAGCGAAGATACACAAACTCGCCGGGGACATTGACCTACACAAGCTGCATCAACTGGACGTATTAAACATCTTCCCCGCTCCACACCATCTCACTCATCCACACCCGATACATCCTCCTAAACTCTTCGTACCTCATATAAAGAAGGAGCCATTCGTAGTAGACCCGTATCAAGTAGACCGTCTCAAACATTATTTTGAACACGAAAGAGAACATGTCCATGTTCATCATTTTGATCGTTAAAATTTTAATGTAATAGTTAACGAAGCAGATTGTATATAGAATTGGGAAGTGTGACAAACTAACAGCTTAGGAATTCTTTAAAGGAACAGGAATTACCTTTAACTATTTTAATCTATCTGCGTCAAATGAGAATGGAACTTGTCCTCCAGAACTTTTGTGTTACATTTAAATGAATTTCCTGTCATTTATTCACAAGTTATTATTGGCCCAGGTGTAAGGCTACAAGAATTGGACATTTATTGGAACGGTTGTGATACTGAAGTCTAAAAAGGATAATATAATTTCCGTGATAAGTGAATTGAACTTTGTGAACGTATAACGCTTTCTATTAGTCTGATTAACAATGAAATCTGTGTTAACATGTTATAAAACATTTAATTTCTTGATTGCAAAGGGCCTCAGTGAAGTTTTCACATGCGGTAAGAATATTCTGTACAATTCCTAGACTACTAGGTTATTGTTGAATCGCAAAATCAAATTGTAAGCCGGAAGCTAATCGTTAATTATTGTTCATGTACGTAACTTATGAGAGTATTAATTAGGCCCAAGGTGATTGAATCCATTTTCTATTAATTGAAGGTATAATAAACACAATATATTTACATATTTAAAACAACTATATACTTATAACAGTTGTAGAAATCGTGTATTGATTTAAATTAACTAACTCCTTAAGCATTTCTACACATAAGGCGTGGAATATCGAATGTTCAATTCACAATGTTTAGTCACCAAAATGTCCAATTCTCAAGATAACCAATTTCCACGTCCATTTTATTACGCAAAAGAAATTACCTATTAAAGTATCTAACGTTTTAAAAACATTCTTCTACTAAAAGTCAGCACAGTGACTTTTGGATGAATCAAAAGCGTATTAAAGCTTGAATGACCAAAAACAACTAAGCTTAGCAGTCGGACATATCGGTAATAAATGGAAAAAGTAATTTTTTCAAACATGATATTTACACGTGTGCAAAAAATATCGCTTAGAACAGTCATGAGATCGTAAGTGAGTATTATAATAATTCATGTTAACTTGCCTGTTCATTGTAAATAGTTAAAATAATTATAAAAACTTAAACAAACAAGTACAAAAATGATTCCCAAAACCTTAATTGGTACCAGAAATAAAAGCCTCATTTAATGTTTTATAACTTTATTGTACACAAGCCTATGTAATTAAAATATATTTAGTAATAAAACTTGTTTTTAATATAATATATTATTTTTATTGGTTTGATTTAATTCCCATTTTCTCCTTTTCACAGATCCGTTAATTCGTTTTATGGTTGAACTTTTAGGAAAAATTTCTTAGTTTTTTTCATTAAACTTTAACTAAATAACATCTTTCCACTTTAATACCATCTTTCTAGTATCTTTAACTCGGTATTTATATTATGGGCCTTGTTGTCTGATTTAAAATTGAAATAAATAAATAAATAAATTAACAATGGTTGGATTTTAGTATATTCCGACTATCAATCAATGTTTTTGAAGAAAATTTTAAGTCATAATGTTCGACATTTTAGGTAAATTTATTTGATGAGTTGATCAATATTCTGATTTCTAAATAATTTTTAACGATTATTCAGTATTTAAAAAAGTATTTTTGGTCCTTCGGAGCTATTATTAAAGATTTTAATATTTTAACCAATTCTTGAATAAAAAGGTTCCGGAGAGAATTTTGTAGGAGCAAAGCAGTTTTATATCTTCAAAATCTCTTTTTATTACAAGTTTAATTATATTTACAATTATTAATGTTAAATACCAGTTAACTGTTAAATTTAATGGGATTAGGACTGAATCTCTTCAATATTTTATGGATTATGGGTTTTTTCAAACAAATAAATCTATATTCTATTGACACAGATCATTGAGAAGTTTATCAAACGCATCTTCCGTCACATTGTTGCTTTTAGGCATAAAATCGTCGAGCAATCCGTTTTGGAAATCTCCAAAATCCTCACTATTGTTCGTGTCAACTAAACCCAGTTCCGTCAAAAGCGTCAAGTTGTCACTGTCAGTCTTGGCATCTGTCAGCGAGACGTCAGTTAGCCCTGGGAGGAGCTGTTCAGAGGAGTCGGTATCGTCCTTGTCTTTGGTTTCCAGTCGATTTAAAACCTTACTCTCCTGAGTATCCTCTTCATCGATGTCATGGTATTCTTTAATTTCTTTGCCGAATTCTATTTCTTCCTCGTCGTCTAGACTGTCCTGTTGAATTATTGATTTGTACATTCGTCGCTTGGTTAAATAATGTCGCAATCGTTCATTTGGTGGAACAATGGCGTCACTATATTTCTTGTCAAAAATATAAATAAATTTTGGTCTGAAGCTTTCGGACAATCCATAATCTAGTGTCATTGCAATAAGAAAAGTTTACTCCGAAAATAAGCAAGTGTTTGACTTTGACCCGAATAAAATAGTTACGTCAAAGTTTCACCAAGTGAGTGATGTATGAAGAGATGATAAGATGCTATTTAGTAATGGTGAATTTTGATAGAATTTAATTTTAAACGATCAAATAGGTTATGGTCGTAGTTTTAATTACCACTTAGGTACAGTTATCCGAAGTACCGAATGAATGACGCGATATATGCTCAATAAGAAGTAGTTCTAAATATGTGAAGAGAAAATAAAATTTTGTAAAATACTGACGGTATAGAACAAATTATAGACACTAGAAGCAGTTATATCAAATTTTAAAAAGTGATAATACTCCCAAAATATAGCAAAAATTCCATGAGCAATTCTTCCATTTTACCTGATTAATCTGAGCTGTAGACTTATACTGGAAGGCATTTTGTGATAAATCCACTTCCACGGGAAACAGGCCACAATTTTCCTTTAAATGGTCCATTGTTTCGCTGAAAAAATTATGGCCGTACTTTTAAAATCAATATTTAAAACAGTATTCAAACTTTTCATTCAGATTTAAGATTATTTTGAAGATGCTTCTAAAACCAAAGTAATGTTAATCTTATAATTTTGTTGTTCTTTAAAGGGCTCTAAATTCATTTCCAATATTCAATGGAATCAATTAAATTCAATGAAGTAGTTACATTCAATTAATTTGATTTAATAAAATTAGCATGAATTGAAATGAATTGAATTTGATACCAATATTCCTGGCGAAGTACCATTAATTCTATTTCTATTAATCTACATTTACTTGTGATAAACTGCCAGCCCCTGTATAAACCTCTTCAGTTGATAGGCAACGTCCTGAGTCTTCTTGTTCTCCAGCAACTCCAGTTTCACCAACACGTCCAGTCTGCGTTTCGCGAACCTTGCTCTTGCATCTTGACGGCACCGGAGAATTAGTCTGTGGAGTAAAAACATTTTTAATATCAAACCATAGGGTACCTTCTTCTTTACTTTCTTGGTCAACAACGCACACAATAGAACAGGTGATATAGGCTTCCACCTGTTAATCGATCGAAAACAAAGAATGTGTCCAGAAAGGTGCCCTGTGAGATGCGAGATGAGTGATACTCATTAACTCTATTCTACTCCCTACCTGTACTCGTAATTGCCAGTCTCCACTCGATACAAGGGCTCCTGCAAGGCATTGTACCCATATTCCTCATCGTCCATTTCTTTTACTTTGAGACAGTAGGAGAGATATTCGAACTTCGTGTCAGCGTATTTCCGTATAGTCAGTTTTGTATCGGGGATTGCTTTATGAAGATATGTGCCCATGTCTGCCAAGATCTGAAGAAAATGGACAAATATTGATTGATGTGTTATTCTAACATGCGTCTCCAATTCCTTAAATGTGTTCATTAGAAATTAACGGCCACTTGTTTCAGTAAATGAGACATTGTAAGCACATATGTGTCTGGAATATTCTTAAGAGTGTGTAAAATTTTTAAATCTGTGCTGGCAGTGCCTTAAATACTGTCTTTTAATTCTAAGTATGGGACAGAAATTCCGGATTCAGTTGAATTATTGTGGATAGAATTAAAATTGTTTACCGGCTTTAGCGTTTTCAGCATTTTGATGCCGTCTCGCTCCAAAGAGCGGTGGTACTGGCCGAATTTGGTGAAGGCCTCCGAAGCCCTAGCCTGGGGTTCTCGGACGCCGATCGATGCGAATATATCACCAATGGATTTGTATGTTTGCAGCAGGTCGAAATATGACTTTAACATTCTGGAATTAATAATACTTTTATTCAATTTCACTATATTGCTTTAAGATACCAATAAGATGGTGATAATAATGTCAAAGCTCGTACTCAAATACATTATAAGTAACGTAGCCAACGGGTTTCCAAATTTATTCGTGGCCAATTTACAGTATCAGTGGCTAAAAGTGACCATCTACCATCATTTGGCTAATTTGATATCATAATTAAGATCACCACAAGCCATTTCATAGACAATGTTTGACGGAACCATATAATTTCACACATTATTAATGATTGATGCAGCGAAGAAAAATAATAAGTATTTTTATATTATAATAAAAACCTTTACAAAGTTTACGTATTTAATATTTTTTTAGATTATGATTTCAATAAGCTTTATTTTTTAAAGTTTCAGTGCTAATGTTGAGTTTATTAAGATATAGGATAGAAATGACCTTTTATAGATCAGTAGATAAATTCAAATCTTACCTTTTCGCGTGCTCAACTAAACGTTTATACGTATTCTCTGTTTCTCTCATCTCGTTTAGTTTCGCTACCAGTGAATCATTCGAGAGAATTGCCCGCGACAGACCCAAGGCATCAGCCGTCCCTGATGACATGTTTTCTACCAAACGATGCTTCATCTTCTTCATGATGATATCCAAGGACTTCCCTTGCTTCGGATCCGCGTGTAGCTTGTTGTAGTTTATTGTTACTTCATCCTAAAATCAATACTTCGCTAGAAGTTTTAAAAATTACCCGTGATCATTACCATAATATTTTAAAAGCACCCCGTCTCAAATATTCTAGATCCAAAACTGTCCAAAAGTATTAAAGCTTAATGATTTGGAAAAAATATTTGGATTTTGATAATAATAGTTCCAAAGTCATTGTTTAAGTTCTAGAAAATTAATGAAGGGAGTCCGATGAATGACAAAAGAGAGTTTTCTTCAGAATGTATAACATTTCAAAAGGATTTAGTCCTTGCATCATCAGTGGAACTTTTGAGTTCTGTAATACTATTTTGTTTTTCTAATTTCTTTTCTATATTGTTTTTCCACTTGTGCAGATAAATCGTTTTTATTTCTATTATTGTTAAGTAGATTACCTTTTCCGGAATTCAACTTACTTTAGCAGCCTGTATCATCTTGGCAACCTCTACTTTTGTCTTTCCTTTAACCGATTGTCCGTTAACACCAACGAGCTCATCTCCGCTTTGCAATGTACCATCCTTTTCTGCTGGCGTGTTGTCGAATATCTAGAATACGTTCACAAGTTATTAGATATATATAATTCCAAAAAAAAAGTTCTGTATGGGGATAGATCCGTCTTTGATTATAAGCGAACCTTTCTTTTTCGTGCAACTTATTGTACAACGGATAGAATTATAATGGCCGTCGAAAGTAGATTTAATACCAAAAGATTTAATTCCAACAGCACAATCAGGTATTTTAATGGTAATGTTTATAACCATTCTGGATGGTTTACAGACTCGCGGGTGTTACATAATTACGAGTAGTTGATAAATTTCAGTTGGTCAATTGTGAACTCCGTTAAAGTAATTTTGCTGTAGTTAATGAAGTGTTAATTGATAGATAAGAAGAGGATCAAGGTGCGACTGAGACCACCCAGAAATGTTTTTAAAATCCAATTTTCTAATCATTTGACCATGAAGAAATTTTCTCTATACATTTATGTAGTTCACTGTCGTTTGAACGGTATCCAAAAAGCTTGAACGGCTTGAACGGTTGGACTTTAAACTAGATTAGACTATATCTTGATACTTACTTGCACTATATACAAGCAGGGACAGAGCGGAGCCCCTCCACCTATACTAATTCCTATCAGATTTTTCTCATCCTTGTTCAGCGTCACACTTCCAGAAGTTACAGTCATTCCCCTGGAAATCACAATATTTTTCTTAAATTCAAATTTCAATTACGTTTCTTTATAGAAAATTGAAGGTAGTTGCTAAAATTTGTCACTAGATGGCGCTACTAGATTTATCAACTTTTTTAAATGTAACATTTTGTGCAAAAGATATCTTGGCTAAATTGTTTCCAAAAAAATCATAATGCAGTTAAAATGTATTTGAAACGAATAAAATCTTACAAAACGTTCAAATTACTTGATACGGTTAATATTTTGTAATAATATTCACGAACATTTCAAAACAGAATCAAAACTCAAACAAACTCGTTTTAATAAATTGTACGTATTGTTCACGACATTTTTTAACTTATCAACAATCTAAATCTTACTTATTTTTCGAAATTACATTTCATTACATCTTAGAGCAATAGAACTGTAACTGTAACTGTAATCTTATGGGTACCTTATCCTGCAAATAAATATTTTGATTTGATTTGATTTGATTTGAATTTACACACATGTTCAAAATGTAGAATTACTACAATAATAAACTTAAGATTAAATTCGGAAATATCATTTAAGACGAATTATATACGAACTAGCTTTTATAGAAAAAAACACATTGGTTATCCATCTGTATGAAAAAAATATAAGGCTTGATTTTAACTCTAACAATTCTTTTTTTTATACTATATAAGTTAATGCTTTACTATCCTGCCTGATGGTAAGCAGAGATGTAGCCTTGGATGGTGAAGCATTAACTAAAAGATTATTCATTCTTGCTTATTCGAATCAATTATGGTGTTCCTGGTATATGGGGTTCGATGACCGTTTGCCATCATGGTTTATCTCTTTCTTTGTCGGATATAAATAAAGTATAGCCAATAAATAAAACCACATATTTTTACAAAACATTTTATATAACTAAACACTAGCTTTACATAATTTACCATACAATTTTCTATCGAGTTACAATCTAGCGCCTATAACTACACACACATAACGATGTTAATGGTTAGACATAACTACTGCCTTATTAGAGCTTGTATAACATGACCTAAAAGTCTGAATTGAAATCCTATCGTGAATATTTTTTAAGACATTTTGTAATATTTCCGCGAATCAGTCTGGTTTTGTTTTAAAATGATTAAAGCTTTAAGGAAGAATTCGTAATTTGCAAACGTCTATACCAATATTACGAGTATAAAGCTGAAGAGTTTGGTTAAACGCGTTAATCTCAGAAACTATTGGTTCCAAATGAAAAAATCTTCTTGTATTGCATAGTCCATTTACCGAGGAAGACTACTATATAACTGAAATGCTACAAAAACGGGACAAATACTCTAAGGTGATAATTTCACCCGGTCTACTAGAATTGAGAATAAAACTTAAGTTCCAATACTATAACGGTCAAACATTTATTATTACAATCTGATAAAATTAAGTATAAATAAATTAAGTTGTTCTTTATAAAAATTGTATTTAATATTAAGCTTATAAACATCTTTCAACATTGCTATACCATTCCAGAGATAGTTATTTTGATTCGAAACCACTCATGTTTGTACGTTTGATATGAAGTTGCAATAACTTATTAATCATTTCACTTTCACTTATTTATTCCGGATCTTTTCAAGGTAAAATTTAGATAATGTGTGGTGAATGACCTTAGATTACGGGTTTTTTTTCTGGTTCTAATGTAAGATTTAATTATGTTATTTTAATTTCCTTACAGGACATTTTTGTTTTGGGAAGACTGAAACGTGATAGTATTTTTTAAGATATTTATTAACCAATGTTAGACTACGATTTGAAGGATCAGAATTAAAGCAGAAAAAAGAAGATTAAGACTCCAAATAACACTTCTTATAAAACATCAATTCTATAGCTAGACTCACATAACTCTTCTCTCCTCTAACGGTTCTGAATGAAATGCAAACTAATAACTAGTAAATATATCATGAA
>DWJN01004379.1:0-12470 GCA_018248895.1 Carystus phorcus
TTTTAACCGACTTTAAAAAAGGAGGAGGTTCTCAATTTGTCTGTTTTTTTTTATTTTATGTATATTACTTCATATTTTTTGACCGGGTGTATCGTTTTGAATGATTCTTTTTCTATTCAATAGCTGGTGCTGGTCATGTCGTCTCATTTAAATTTCGAGCGATTTGAGTTTCCCTAATAATCCGTATTTACTTGATACGTATAACTTCGAAATTGGAATATTTATTACGGTGTATTTAATTGGAGTCAGGTTTTTCCTTTGTCTTTTGAGAAAACGATTATAAAAATATCATCACGTTTAATTTTCTACGATGAATAAAAACTTTATGAGGTACTTGATTATTGAGTTCTTTACTATATTTTAAAACGTATGTGAAGTGTGTCAATCCGCGTTTGGTCATCGTCACGAGCTTTAGCCTTAACCCTTCTTCTTGACAAAGAATTCCAAGCCTAAATGTAAGGTAGATAAAGATGTGATTATTTTGATAACATAAAAATATATGCTTAAAATCATTTATTTTTTTAATTCTGTTTTTTTATAAACGTCCATTATGTTAAAAATATTTATAAGTCTAGCCTCTTAATGTATTCTGTACGCGTTGATAACCCTATTTCAAACATTACTGTATCGGGCGCGAATTAAACCAATCATATTATGATGTTCGGTAGCAATGACTCCGTAATAAAACATGAATGTCATGTGATTTATCATTATTACATATTATAAAGTAACATTTCTTACATATATTATGTACTAGTTTATAAATAGATGGGAGTAGACAAAGACTAATATATATATATGCAATGAGAGCTCTCATTCCTGTTCAATTTTCATTGAGATAGTTTTATATTTTTGGTTTGTTGTCACGTGAATCGTGAATTGTCGGTCACCGCCCGAACATTGCACTGACGGCAATTGTGAGTTTTGTATTAAAGTGCATTGAATTGCAAAATCTGCTTGTAATCAAAATGACACCTCGCTCTATTTCAATACGATGTCAACGTAATTATTATTTACCACTGATGTTATGTTTTACGCGCATAATTATTGTATTTGCTTAAATATCAAACGACGAAATTTTATTATTTACATGAATTTAAAAACGGACGATTGAATGCATAAAGCCGATAAAATCATATCATGTTGAATTAAATACGAATAACGTTAGTATGCTTCCTTTGTTTAAATCAACAATAACAAAGGATTATGCGCCAAAAATACATTTTGGCGGGTAAATTGCATGACTACGTGAAAACGTCAAAAACTAAAACATAAGTAGGTGGGTAGTACGAGTATGTTTACTTCTACTACCGCATTGAATGCAATAAAAATGCGAAATTTTATTGCAGTAACAAACGTCTAATTATAATCCATTTTTATTTCAACATATTTGATGTACCTGTTCATACATTTTCAAGAAGCTGAAGAGCAATATTTATACTATATTTCAACACAATACACGGAATAATATAACAAATAATAAAGAATACGCATTTAAATACCTTTTTAATACATCATGTTAATGTGCAAACCATTCACTAATATTATAATGTATAAGTAAAAACACTGGGCTGTTTAAGCATTAAAGCAAACTATTTTAATATTACGCGTTCACGATCGCGTTCACTCGCGCGAGTTGTCGCTCACTCACTGACAAATGACAACAAAAATAGCGGGAACCGAAGAAACACGATGTGGATAAAAAGAAAGATAATAACATTATGTTCATATACTGAACATTGGCGCTAAAGGAATAAAGACTATTGTTCGATAGTTTTTTTTATCAGAAGATTTAACGGCCTTGTACATAATCCTTTCAGCCTTTACATTTTCTTTTTTTTAATTTATCAACTTTTTTTTATTCGTAATACACGAAAAGGAAACCTGATTTACTGAAGTTCATGGGGATGATTATAATAAATATAAATATTGTATTCATTATTTTTTTGTGAATATTCATTATTATTATTAATTTATTATTCTTTCTCTCTGAAAAGTTATTAACAATAAAGCACTGAATGTGGTCAGATGATATCAATAATATTTTGTACACGACCTAGAAAACATTGAATTCGTCAAATATAAAATGGCGGGCTTGTCAGTGTGGTATGAAACTGATATGATGATATTATTATAGGTATAGCTGTAGACACAAGGTTTGTTTAAGCAGCCCGTTATGTTATCATCGGTGAGGTATTAAATCTGTTTCCATATTAACACGTTCGTTGTGTCTATCGCATCCAAGTTCGGTTTGAATAAATCGATTTATGATAATAAAGTTAGTAGTCTAATGTTGTTTAAATATTAGAAACTTGTTAGATGCTTAATATGTTTATTCAGATAAATTTTATATATACTTTTTTACAACCACATAAATTTGTAAAATTTGAAAATCTTTGTGTAATAATATCTTATAGTAAAAATGCATTTCTTAATGTATCATCAAAATGCAGTTATCTGATTAAAGGTATTATTATTTTTCAAAATTATAATAGATATTATTTAAAAAAATAGTGAAAAGAAAAGGACAAATAAGATTTTATGCAACTAAATTAAACAACTAAACTTCAAAACCGATAAAAATCTCTGAACTTCGAATAATTTCGTTTAAGAAAACTGAATATTTACACATACATAATTGATACGTTTTCATCAAAGATCATAAACAATAAATTTTTAAAAGTCTTTTCTTTTTTCTTTCATTTATAAAAATAATGATGATGAAAATTGACATCTGAAACATAATTTAATCTAACAATTTTTACCACAAAACTCTTTGGTTTGAGCTTCAATTTATTGTGTTGCCCTCGAGAAACAGGCTGTCAACCTTTGTAATATTCGATTTTCGTTGGAGCGAAACGAAAAAAGTTACGTTATTTTATTTAATTTACTATTATTTACATAAGTGTTGCCCATTTTTTTTTTGGTACGTGGAGTGAATAGTATGGAAAATTCCTGTTAAACGAGACTTCGCGTTGTTAACCAACTGATGGTATCAGAGTCAACATGCCATTGAGGGCTTAAACTGGAGATCGCGGAAAAGCCCGCCCCGGAGAATCCCCGGAGGTCCTCACATCCAGTCGCCCACCGGCATAATGGAGCCACCCCGGGTTTTTTCGTATATGGCGGGGATACCTTTCGTGCGTGGCTGTCCCACTACTTGGTCCCCCAACTGTCTACGGTCGGCCAGCGGTCAACCGTGCTTCGGATCCCGCTGCCCTCCACGACTAAACTCCCGACAGAGTAAACCTCCAATCCAACCCATTAAAAGCGGGATAAAAGAGGGAATTGCCAAATTGAGGAAGGTTTTTTTGAAGTCGGTTAAAACAGCGATAAGGGTAATTTTTGAAAATATTTCATAAACACTTTGTAAGTATGTAGGTATTAATTGGAATCGTTGAGTGGTGAAACTTTCGAGGAAAGGGAAGTGTTTTAGATGTTTTTAGATGTACGGACCTTTTTCTTAGACACTCAACATGGCTTTGAATAGTATGTGAATCTGATAAAATTATTAAAAAATATTTAAAAACATTTAATTGAGGATCATCATTTTATGTTTGGGACTCTAGAGTGACTCAGTCATGTAGACTCTATCTATCAGTAGTATATAGTCATAATTTACTTTAAAAATTCGATTATATAAAGGCAATATGAAACTTCAATTATCTTTTGTGAGCATGACAGACAGATGTAAGTTGATGCTTTTTTATTGAAATTTTAGAAGGTAATTATTGTGTATACTTACTCCTTCTATGAATCTGTTAACTATTGCAATAAATGTAATGAACAAAAAATGCACAGGTTTAATTTATGTAATACCAGAAAAAATATTATTAATAATTCTTAATAAAATACGAGCAGTATTTGGATATTATTATATCAAGTTACAATCGGGTTCATATATATTCGACCCGGAACTATGATGTTATCAAGAGGTAAGTATCTTATCGTAATAAATAATTCCTCACACACCGTTCTAATTTATCGCTGGCGTACTTAAATCTTTGCGTTGAATTTTTCTATATCTTTTTTGTATCATGCCTTAACTAAATACTACATTAGACTTTGCTCATATGTTTGCAAACCTTGCATAAATATTATTCTAAAAAAAACCTTTGAATACGAAATACGTTTTACCTGTTTTACCAAATATTAGCCCAGTAGCATATAAATTGTGATACCGCGAAAATGAATTTAATCCGATATTACTGTAATGGCGGCCGCTACATTTTAACAGCTGTTTGTTTTATCTTTCGTTTGTAATTCAGTGTTGCCTAACTATACATTGTCTCTAGATTTATTGTTGATTTTAATATATCTGTGAAAATATATATTCTGCGGTGAATTTGGTTCTGACATCCTCTGAACACCCGGGAAAAGCATTTGCTAAGTTTATCTCCGTTCGCGGGTAATTATACATCCCGGAAGAGCGTTCCCGCGAGAAAGCATCTCGTTTACGTATGACGTATTTACGTAAGAACTTTGAGCACAATGGAATAATGTTCAAAATTATTTTCGTCAATAAAATAATTCTTTTACGCGAATAAACGAAATGCTCCGTTGTGATTTAGTATGTTTACTTGTGATATACTATATGTGTCTTAGTGATTAATTAGCAATCGTGAAGTACGTTAAGACTATATAATTAGATAATTTCATAAAATAAAAAGTTATAAATTTTACCACCTCTAAAAAAACACTACCAATCGAGGCTACCGATTGAATAAAAATTAAATGGAAAACTAAACCTTTTACTTTATTTAAAACTTATAAATTAGTAAAACAATCGAGGTGGCATTTAATATTTCAGAACTTTCTGATCTGAATTCATCTCAAATACTGAGCTTGAATATTGATGAAATTATTCACGGTATTTCAATGTAATATTACATTTTAATGACAACTAAATTACACTCTTTATTTAAAACCATGCTATTGAAAATAGCTCATAAAACTAACATGTGTACATGTTTAGGACAAGCGATAAATAGTATAGTAACTTATGCTTCTGTCAAAATTATTACACACCATTCTATTGTAATAATTGACAAAGTTACCCATCCGGTGGTGAATTGGTAATGGAACTCAGATGAATATTAAAAACTCTAAAGGGACTAATACTATTATTAAAATTAGGTCAGTACATTTAAGTTCCATATTTAGATGTCAGTGACATTGTGGCAACATTTTATATTTTTCTGCCTCTCATTCTAGCTTGTAAGTGTTACAAAAACTTGTTTATTACTTCAATCCCGCTACACATTAACAACTTTGAAGATTATGAAATATTATATATATTCACGACTAACTGATCCGGCCTTCTTCGTATCCTAACAGTCAATGAATGATTGACATAAATTGATATAACTTCTTTATTCGTTAACCGATTTAAAGTAAAGCCAATTACAGTGTAATCCCGCATTCAAATCGGATAAACTGTTCCTGCGATTAGCGTACACAAACACACAGACAAACAGACCAAAATAAAAAAAAATGTATTGTTTGGGTTCTCTTGCGTATATAAAGTATGATTTTTTAAATATATTTGCCATGTACTGATAGCGATCAGTTAGTAAGATAAGCATAAAAAACTGCCCAACATTATACGTTGTTACAAATATGTTTCATATAACACGTTATAAAACAGTACTAATGTATTATTATGAAGCCATTCCCACTAAACGTGCATGTGTGAGCAGGCTGAAGAAATATTATTTGATTATATCATAACCCCTTGTAAGTACTTATTCACACGTGTTCCGCCTTAGTTGAGCTCATGAACAATCTATAGGTACTTGAAATAAAGTCATAAGAAGTGCACGGCGATAGTTTTTACTGATTACAAGTCATTTGCTTATTTCCAACCATGAGCAGCTTTCCGTTAGAGACTGGTTTCTTTTTACAATTGGGGAATTATGGAACGCAGTTAATTCTTCAATGGTTTCAATGCAAATGTTTGGAATGTTGTGACCGTACCTTATTTTTTTGAGAGGGAAACCTTTGAAAGGTAGCCAGTGCCGTGGGAGCGGCACAGGGTTATGTGGGGTTTTTACCACACTAAGCTCCCCCACCCTAATGGCTTGCCTTGGCGATATATGGAGGACTCTGGGATCTCCAAAGGAACGCAATCGGAGACCACCGAGCGCGGTACTCTTGTTGGGCTGTCCCTGTGACAGGGTGAACGCCTGAACCATTACGGTCTTGTTGACAACGGTACGCGGCCACACATACTGTCAGCCTTCCCGGGGATTGTGATCGAACCTATGCCCAATATTTTAATATCTAACGATAACAACAAACAGCGCTTAATGCATCCTCTGCTCTTGAATTGCAATTAGTGATACCTAGCTCTCGAACCTCAATATGTGATTACATTGTTGAACTTGGACAATTACTTACGTGTCAATTGCTTATGAACGTCACATTGTATTAAACGCTTTACTCTCCTGCTTACACACAATCTTTGCTTATAATATTGACACGGATATTTACCAATGGGCGGTCGGAGCGTGGGAAACACGTAGCCTGCTTTAAAGCTTGATAACTTATCATAATGATATGATATCGCAAATATGTTTTCGTCATATTATAAATCGATCTATGTGTGGAAATAACTCAATCAATAATCACTTCAACTTTGTATGTGAAAGCTTTTTCTATCCTGAATCATAGTCCTTGTAAATATTTATGATATTATTTTACATCAAGACAAAATTATATTATAATTATTTTGTGACAGATTAAAGTCTGTGTTAGGGCAGACTTTATGACAGATTTTCATTCACCGTGAAAAGTTTCATAAAGATAAATAAATGTATAGGAAAAGGTGAAAATTGCGTTGTAATCATATTTATTGGTCAACCGTTTACTTCTGTTATTGCACCACAGGTCCATATTGCTATTAAAATCGATAAGAGCATCGATTTTTTTGGTTCACATTTCACATAAAGTCGAATTCTGGGAACTAAGTTTAACCTTTAAAGAAGTCGGTAATATTTTATACGACATATACTATATGTCGGGTATAGGATATTTCAGGTAAAGAATTCTACTTTACAAAGCGCAATTTTGTCCTCACATGGACGTATTAGATAGTTAGATGTATCTAAGTGAATATTCCGGCTGAGTCCAGAAGTTAGTAAGACGACTTGTGACACATCCATAAGCGGTTTAGAATCGCTCTATTTACATAAATATCGATCCTATGTTTATTTTCAATAAAAGGCATATTCTGTTTAAATTGCTCCTATTGTCCGTTACCACTATAAAATCGGAATTCATTGACATAATCTGGATATCTGTTATTTGTTTGCTATATAATTATTTTGACACTTTTTAATTTTTTATCTGTACGAATGTTCGTCCAGTGGTAGAAAATTCGACCCTAATAATCATTAAATATTTAAGAACGGCTCAATTTGCAAGTTTCGAAGATTCTTTCTTCTCTTATTCCTTAGTAAATTGTAAAATTAAGATACATAATATGTACGTGCTGTACAAAATAGTTCAGGTTACAAAGAAGTAAAATAATACATTTTTACAACACTAAAGACAATAAATGTCTATCAAACCACAAAATAATTGATCGTCAAACAAAAGAAAAAAGTTTATAACTATTTTCTGTTAGCCAATTTATATATAGAGTACTGTGATACAAATTTCCCTTGTCGGCGTCCATTGAGTGCTATGAGGCTTATAACATGGGTTATTAGGCACATAAGAATAATTATTAAGTAGGGAGCGCCATTGCTTTCCTCAATCAGAACGTATTAGTGACGTCACTGATATTATCAATGTCTATAAGTTGCAATGACTTGTTTATTAATTCGCTTGCTTACTAATACTTACAATATAATTTGTTTTTCGATGAATTTTCTCGAACAAGAAATCTTAAGCAGGATTACGATAAGCTGAGGCAGCTATTTGTAATTAAGTTTTTGAAATCAGTATCGTTAATCTAAGTATCGTATTATAAGAAAACGATTAATCACAATGCTTTCAGTATCAGTTGTTTTTGTAATGATTCTAATAATTGGGTTTTAAATATTCAGTTTCCTTAATAAAATAATACAAACATTATTAAAATAGATATCACCGGTCACGTGTGATTTATTCGACTAGCGGGGCATCAGGGGGTTTACTGGTTATTAAATAATATTGCTGTGATTTAGAACTATTGAAAACATTCGGTTTAATTGTTTTACCTAAGATTATTACTAGCACGATATGATTCCATGAGTTTTCTTTTGGTAGTCAAATAACAGTTGTACCAGACAGCAGAGAGAACAACAAAAAAAAACACAAATAAACCTTTTTACAATTAAGTGTCGCCACAACACATCAATGTGTATTATGTTGTTTTCTAATAGATGCAATGGTCAAATGTTGGACCCCCTTTCTAAGGGTTTTGCGTTTGATACCTAGTGAGACAGAAATTTGAATGACGAGTTTTACGAGTGTTTTCTTTGTCTGAGTGTGTGTCCTTGTCTTTGTGTGTCCATGGACCCCACCCCACGACACAGGTACTCCTAGTGTGGGGCTGTGAGTGTGTAGTATTGTGTATTTATTTTAATAAAAGCAAAAGGCACACAAAAATTGCAGTGTTCGTTGTCTAACCTTTGCTTTAAGCGAGCTAAAAAGAACAGAAACATTGGTATCGTATAGTTAACATAGTATTATAATTTATTTACCAGTAAATTATAGGCAGTGGGCTATGACCAAGCATGTGTAGTTTGACTGCGTAACAATTAAGGTCAATTTACCTTAGGGTTTCTGCGCTTTAGAATCTGACATTAACATATTTAATCATCAATTTCTTACCTAGCACTGATTCGTCTTATATATCTCAGAGATATAGTTCTTAGTTATCTATTTTGGCTATTGTGTTAAAAAACTTGTAGTTGATATCGATTCAATATGATTTCATTTCTTAGGTACTTGTTAGCGAGTTATACATACATGGTAATTGGAGGTCAGCTGGTAAATTCCACTTACTGCGAGGTTGCTCCAATGCATTCAACAATTATGAGTATTATATTAACAGAAAATTGTAACGTTTTATTCACACTAGTTGAGAAAATAGCATTGACAAGACTGACAAAAACTTCTATAACCTGACATTAGAATATAACACAGATAACTAACTAGTACTAAAGGCTGAAGAATGATAGATAGAACATTTTTTTTAATATACATATTGAAATGTATAAAAAATGAACTTTGAAACTTTTCAGAAACGCCATTCCCAGAGAATAAGATGTAAGGCTTACAATAAAAACTATTTTATATTTATTTCAGTAATGAAAAATCTATTGCTTGGTATTAAAGTTTGTGGAATAGAAGGCGTTAGAATAAATTTAAATGAGATATTATACACACCAATCACCAGATATTATATATCTGTATGAGAATATTTATCTGTTATAGATCTGACAATTTGGGAATCCTGGGCACCCCTTGTTTGCTAGACTGGGTCAGTGGCAATTGGACTATATGATCATATTCTGCTGAACAAGTTTTAAAATTTAGTACTACTTGCTATACTTACTTCTGACGAAGACTTAGATAAAAGTGAACTAATTCTAAGCGAAGCATTGCACACTAATTTCGTTATTTAATAATATCTACTCTTGTAATTTGAAGTTATCGATAAACTCAGCATGAGAAAAAAAATGCAAATTACGATGTGTTTAATGCCTAAATTAAAGCTTTAACCATCGTGTCAGATGATATCATTATAACATTGTTTTGCCATTTATTTTGAGAGGCCATTTATTTATTTCTTTATATTTTGTTTATTGTTTTTCGTGTACACCAAAGCGTTTTGTATTGAATTATATTTCCTCGGTATTACTGCCGATTTGTTGTTCATTTAAATATCGATTTTGTTTTGTACACAAATAGTACGCTTTTTTCATGACACCATGCCAGGAAACATATCGTATGTTAGAATATTACACTGAACCTACGTGTCTAAGAGTCTTCTACAGGAACATGTTTATGTTGTAGCAACGTGACTTATACGAGAATATCTACGAATCCATTCTTCAGTCTTGTCATAGCCACTGACAAGTATCTAGGCTTATTTTCGTGTCGTGAAAGCGAAAATAATAATAAAAACAATAGTACATTATTAACGTAGAGATTTTATTTTAAAGTTTAAAAACGCAATACAGTAATAGATTACCTAAACAACAAAAAAGTGTAATGGAATTTTTACAAATTCAAGCGCAGTGTTAAGTTAAAAACGGTTGATTTTTCCTGAATCGTATGTTACGCAGTATAAAGAACCCTAACACAAACCATACACTGCTATAATAATAAGCAATAACGCTTCTTTAGCCTTACCGCGGTGAAAAAGTACGTGAAACCACTTTCACACGAGAGCTTTGTATGTTGAAGCGATTGTTTCGCTTGAAGTAGTCTTACGTCACGTGTATGAAGTGTTGTGCTAGGAGCGTTTGTATATTTTATATTAACGCAGACATATAACGTCTATACCTATATATATATTTTAATTGAGCTATTATTACATAAGATATATTATTGCAACTTAAAGTTTTGATCGCTATATACCATGAAATGTTCTATATAATAATGTTTATTGAGATAGAATTAGTATGCAAAGGCTATGCAGTACAATCCTTTAGAGTATAGCCAGTCTATTCATTATGGAACCATAAGCCCGATAGTCATGCTCGTGGTTCAGTTCATTCAGTTAATTTCGGGTCTTGTAAATATAAAATTTAAGCACAACTTTTTATGTAAATAGCCGAAAAATGAGCAATCGGTTATTATCGTCGCCTATCTATCGTCTCCGATTCGTTGCCGATTATGAGAAAGCAGGGGATCGCGCGTTATTGCTAGGTATTCGACACTGCGACAGTTATGTTAGAGTATTACATAGTTGAATTTAGAAGGAGGGATATATCAAGCCAGTCGAGTAAAGTTCCTTACCAATATACATAAGTACCATTTGATTTTACTGGTTCAGAGCTCAGTGGCTTTTAATAGTTAGAACATGCCGCCAAACTTTGCAAATTGACGTTTACTGCTTAAGAGGTATTTATTACGCTTTTGTATATATAAGTTGTATAAGAGGTATGTTCAAGTTCCACGACGCTATGTGCTTCCATGTGTGCGTTTCAGACATACACTAACGTACTTAAACGTGTGTCTACTTACGTACATACTGGACTAAACTACGCAATTTATTCATGGTTGGAAGCAATTGAGTGTACACAAAATCTTTCGAGCGATTTAGTAACTGGCATGTTAATATCGGGGCTCGTAAAACTAAACAACCGCACGAAATTGTTTCTTGTATAAGCGAACAATACAATTTGTATATTATTGGAAGAAAATTTTGTTGAGTCATTGTTAACTTGTTACAAAAGAGGTATTGGCTATCTTCTGAAGGTTATAATAACAGCAAAAATTTAGCAACGAATGCTTAATGTTTTTTTATATAAAAATTTGTTTAGTTCAGTTAAATAACTGGCGCCAGACTGCAGACTAATGCAGACTAGCATGCATATAACTGCAGTCACAATATACCTACGTGTAAAGCTACCATTCTGTAGGACGCGACCGACGACAGACAATGTTAAGGTTATTAAGTTATATTATATTTGTTATTATTATTATTATTTTCTTTATTTTTAAGGTTCAATAAAGAATTATAAATAAGTAAATGTCGTTGAAAAGATAAAATATAATTGTATTTTACATGTGCAACGATAGACATCATTACTTTGCACTACGCAACCCTTGCTTTTAATATTAGATTGTAATTCCTTTTTAAATTGGCTACTTCGTGTGTACAGTATTATACATATAAAAATTATTATTCTGTACTTTTATAACATTTATCTGTTCGTGTGTATGTCACTGAACTCCTAAATGCTGAGACAAATTGTGATGATTTAAAGACAATATAAGATGTTGTAGTTAATTTGTTTTTATTTAATTAAAGGCAATATCTGCATGATAACGTTTAGCGACTCCACGAGTATTATTATAAACTTTAACTTTCAAATGTCACAGTCTTATGTTCCTGCATTATTTTTAAAGGGGAATACAGCCGGGAATGTAGATGAGATTGACGGAAGCCTGATTGCGATGTATGACTTTTTTTGCAATGAGTCTGTTGCTGATGTCTGTCGTGTGTCGCATTCTACGGAACGGAACCTTAAAACAGATGCAGTTATTTCGTAGCATCCATAGACATACCGCAGTCTGGTTGTGTCCACAGATACACAGACTATATCATGATGATAACTTATGAATGACTCGGTACTGAGGTGGTACTACATGACCATGTACAAATAATAAATTTATAATAGACATTTACGGAACGCTTTGCAACAAATAAACGTCACATATCATTTTATATTTTTTATTAATCTTGCATATGGTAAAAGGTAGAATCTATTATAAGAATAGGTTTTTGAAGTAACACTTCTTTAGAA
>DWJN01004380.1:0-12469 GCA_018248895.1 Carystus phorcus
GCTCATTTGCCCGATATCATTTTCTCGACTTGACCAATAAAATTCTAAAGGTTCATATAAACATAATAAAAAAACAGAATCGAAGTTTTTCATTTAGAAAAAAAATTTGAGCCAAAGAACATCGGATGACTTCTTTTGGCCCACCTTGTACATGTAAATCAATGTTTGTTTATTTGTGGACTCTGATATGGTAGGAGATAGAGCACTGGTGCCTTTAGCAACTTTGTTCACAATTCTCTGAATAAGTTTTTGGTACCAAAATTATATTGATTGGACACATGGTTAGAGTTATAGTTGAAAATGTTGTTTTTTTGATGATTAAAGTATAATCGCTCATGAAACATTTTTGATTCATATTACTATCAGGTTAATTTTACAGTTACATAACGTTAGATAAATATCTCAATTCTAGATATATATATAAATAATTAAAGATCCCTTGGCCAAGGGTAACCTGAAACCTGCAGGTTCATCATACAACTGATTAGGCTATTAAAATCGTTATTGTTATAAAAACATCTTTTCAGTACTGTATGGTACGGTACAGTACGGTACTGATAAAAATGATGTATGTACCTAATGCAAAATTCATCAAAAACCTTTGAACCAACATAACTAAACATTAATTGTGGTGGTTTTCGAACGGCAAAAAAAATAACATGTTTAATGAAACATTTCAGGAGCAAAAGAAAAAGACGAGTCAGAAAAAATGGGATGCCAGAATTAAAAACGTTGAACAGAAGAAAGATGACAGGCAAAAGAAGAGGAAAGAGAACATTATCAATAAGAAGAAAGAGAAGAAGACGAAAGTTTTTAAGGCCGCAGCTAAGAGAGGCAGAGTGGTCATATAGTTTGAAAATTTTTTAAGAGTTAAGGAAATAAATAATTAAAAGTATGGAAATAAAGATTTTGATTCACATACCTAATATTACCTTTGTAAAGACTACGGATTACCTAATTGTTTATAAGCTGATATTATTTATAGTGAAAAATTACTTGGACGATGCTGGTCACCCTAAGTAGCATATACACCCTTAATTTATTGGAGAAACCAGTCGCGTTGGTTCACACTGCGTTCACTGCATAGAGTACATTAGTATATAGCTGATAGTTCACTGTTACTCAACGGTGTTCCGTGTGACGGACTCTTATTGTAATATACATTAGTGACCGACCCTTAAGATTGATCCAACTCGTTCATGTAATTTAAGTATGAGGAAAAATATTTTTCTATCATATCGTTTTTCAAAGACTGGAAAATAAGCAAACGGGTCATATTATGTTGGCAAGTTGATAGAACTGTCCGGACATTAGCAGCTAATCTGTTGCCAGCCAAGAAAACTAGTGACCAGCTTATTAATAGATTAGCTTTTCTTTTATGTTACATTATTCTATCTAGTGTCGATAACAGGAGAGTTACTTTCGGCTAGCCAGACTGGTGATATCGCATTTTAAACAAGTACTACTCAATGGGGTAACCCCATTACAAGAATGGATTTCGCGTGCAGTTTCTGAAAATCAAAACATATTTTTTTTCATATATAGTGGTAAATAAAAATGCTATTATAACGGAAAGTAACTTGTTTAATCATGAAAGTTTAATAGAAACCAGACATCTTATTTTTATATTTTCTTCGAATTGGACAGCTAGCGGTATAAAATTATTCAATTTAAAATGTGGATTTAATCAATTTAGGCAACAGATGTTAATATAGTACGCTCACGAGACATGCGCACCAAGACTTTTAAACAAAGTTGCACTAACATGGGCGCTTATGATCACATGCAATGTGTAATTGTTATATTAGAACACAAGCATTCAAATATTGGCGGAAATTGCACTGTTTTACAGTCTAACATGCTACTTTTATAGAGATTAACTATAGCCTACATATTAACAACTAAATTCATATGAACACATTTTTTCTTATCGCTAGGTGCATTTAAAACAAATACACTAAAACCCTATCAAGAATTAAAAATATGTGTTACCTTTTATTCCATATTTTACATTAAATTTTATCAAACTGTCATTATATTTAACTGAATTAAAAAAAATATACAATAATTTGATTTGTACTAGGTGCTGGGTAAACAGCTGCTGGGTTAATACTTCCTACATATAAAATTGTGCATCTTCAATCCAATGTTACAATGTAGTGCTAAGTTATCTCATCAGATTATTTAAAACTGCACTTGTAGATTTCATAAACGATATTGATTTAGATACCTAGAAATTAAATTATATGTTTTATAATGTATGTTAAAAACAATAGTAAAGTTATCGACTAACTTTGTCATGTGAATAAATATAAAATGTTCACCTTTTTCAAGTATGTAAACACATAATTCGCTGACAAGCTACTTGGGTTTAAGGGGCATATCCCATTATTAGGATGCCGCTTTAACTGTACAAAATTAGCCTTACATCTTTTTTAAACTCAGACTTATAAAAAAGACAAATTGGTGGGATCGTGTGTTGCTTAAATTAAATTTACTATCCTTCCCGTGATTTCCATGGAAACATTTGAGACGTTCTAACAACAAATATGTATATTCGAGGACATCGATGTTTCTAGAATAATAATATAGTGATGCACTAAAACTACGGACACTTATTTTAAAAAAGTAAACCGCTACCTATACCATCAGGTACACAACATTCAACTGAAAAATTTAAAACAATCCTACAATTTCTATGCAAAGTTTTTGATTTACTCTCTAGCCGGAGCACAATGATTTAAAAAATATACCTACCTATCAAACCTAATAATGATTGATTAAAGAGAATACAGTTATGCAATGCACCTTTACATTTCAAAAAGAAAAAAAATGCAACATCAACAGAGTGAGCGTGTAGAAACTTGAACACTTAAATATTCAAATTCATTATAATAGCGAAAGTTATTTTGTCAGACAAATATAGCTCATTAAAACGTTTGCTAATACAGAGTACAATAGATAAGTATCTCAAGACGTGGATGCATACAACTCAAGAGATCCTCGATGAGTTTTTACGAAGTTCATTCAGAGTATTAATGCTTTAACACAAAAGTGTGATATAACTCGAGCACTTCAGACCGTCTTACCAAACTTACTCACTCACTCAGTCAATGTTATATTTTGTTTTGCCAAACAATTATATTATCGTTTAAATTTGTGTCTGCCAAATATAGCACTCTTATTAAAAAATGTGGTAGGTACATAAATAACACAAATATAAAAGTACATCTCAAACATACTCAAATAGGTATATTTCAAAATACCTATAGAAGCATTTTCTATTAGGCAATGCTATTTGAGCGAATACTATTATTGTCTTTGTTCTAATTGACCACATTCAAAGTGCTGTCCTTATGTAACCTGATCATTTATTTACATTCAGTAGAAAATATTAACTTTAAATTAAGGCTGTCAAAATTAGTAGGCCAGCTTTGTAATGTGAAGTTTGTATGTACTGTAACATGAAAGAATAAGCGACAATTACAAAAACTTGTGGTCGACAATATTTTCTACTCAATGTTACTAATAAAAGTTTGGTTCATATTATGCGGAGCATTATAGGTTGCATCTTTTACAATGCATGGCTATGAAACCATATAACAGAAAGAGGGCCAATAAAAAATAAGAATATACCCACAATATTTACCTTAATTGTATTCATTAGGTGCTAAATAACTACTCTCATTAAACCTAGAGGTCATAAAAATAAACGAGTTTATGATTAAAACAATTGTAAATAGCAACAAATTAAATTAAACATGAAATATATGAACAAAAGCCTCAAATTACAAGTAATAATTTTTCAAACAACTCTTTAATAAATAAAATAGTTATCATATATAAATATATGATCATGTAAAAGTGCTTGAAAGCACAATAATTTCTTGTACTTTATAGTACAGAATAAGGCTCCATAATCTTAACCTAGCCTCATAAACATTCTTATATTGCAATATTGTATAATATTAGATTCTATAATAAACACTGAGGTCCTACTACATCTTCTGCTACTCATAAATCATATTGATAGCACATATATTTATGTATAAATTATTTGGAATTGCAACCTTTTAATGTATACATAAAAATCAAAACATGGTCTTTTATGTACAATGTAATAGGACCTTATGTTGTAATCCTATGGATATCAGAGATAATATTCAGTGTATAACACTTCAAGAATAAATATTTTGTGTTTATAATTCAACAAAAGTAATAATTATAACATGCTCCCGGCTAAGCCAATGGTCATTGCACTTTTCAAAGGTTGCTTAATTCTAATGTCATGAAACAGTAAGTCCCATTATATAAATGTCCTTAGAAAATATTAAAAATACAGACCTAATATGCATATGCTCCTATATTTATAAATTTGTCTTTGGAGTATAATGTACAGGAGTGCACTGGAAAATAGAATGTGCCTCGAGTACAGCCTCCACCGACCACTTACAAGTATATAAAACTTAGGTACTCTAATATATACCCTAAAAATTATAAAAAAAATATAGCTCTTACAATTTTCCCAAAATAGAAAAATAAAAAATGTTTAATGTAATACTGCACACTAATTATTATTCTAAATCAGTCAAGGCATATTGTTACATTCAAATAATAAATAGGGTTTCAGTATTTTCCAAATTTATAATATGATGTTATGTTCCGATTTAAATAAATATTGTAAAGCAGATTTTAATGAAATCGTAAATGCATACTGATTGCAAGTAACAAAATCAATAGACAATAACAGTTAGAGCATATTCTTGTATATTTCATGATTATAAAGTGACCATAAAAATACAGGGGTTCTCAATTAAACAGGTTATTAATACAAGTATGCTCAAACCGTTAACTGCTTATTCTAACTGTATTTACTTATACTACTGCTTAAATTTAAATGGTAATAATAAAGCAAGTCGTGAGGCGGGATATTTGCATCAGTCTTGTGAAATTCTCAATTGTGAAACTTATTACTGTCATTGATTTAACTATTTGGTAATCTGTAAAAAAATGAAATCAATAAAATCTTAATTAGTTGTTAATCTAATTCATAATAGAACACTTTATTAGTTCATCTCAGACTTCAAAGATGATAGCGATGCCTCTAGAGCTCGGCCTGTAGCATAGCCAGGTATGTTTAAGTAGGCAGGTTTATCATGCTCACATAGGCCGGGTTGTGTGCAGCATCTGTTTATGCCCGCCCCACTCACACTTGCAGATCCACCTTGGCTACTTCCAGCGTCGGACGTCACTCCTTGACAGATCAGTTTGTGATTGGTAAACTGCTCCAACGAGCGAAGCTGTTCACCACAATTATCACACTTCAATTCCCTAGCATGTACTTTCTTGTGACTATTTAGTGATCTGGAATTATCAAATACCTTCGTACACATGTCGCAAAACTTCAACACCTTTTCCCCGGTGCACACTACCTTGTGATTATTAAGTCTATCCAAAGACATATATCTTTTGTTGTTACAAAGGTCACATTTGAATTGCTTTTGGGGAACTCTTCCTGTGTGAACTTGCATATGTTTACGTAGATTACTCTTATCTTTAATGTACTTAGAACAGACTGAACACTTGTTTACATCTTTACGGGTGTGACTCGCATCTAAATGTCTTCGTAAATGAGATTTTTTATGGAAAGGTTCCAAGCAAATTTGACATCTGAATGGTTTTTGAGCTGGATGCACGCCTGTTAAGTGAGTGTTAAACTCCAAAATTGTTGGATAGCTTTTTCGACAGTGTGGACAGTGAAAGAGCTTTCGGCATATAGCTACGCTGGAGTCGCAAAAGGGATCTGAACAATCATCACAGAACGAGTCTAGACCAGCGGGAGGTGTCGCCGTCTGAAAGTGTTCAATCTCAGTGTGTAGAGGATCATGATCGGGTGTCGCCGCTCCACTGGGCTCTTGTTTAACTTTTGTTTGATCACTGTTTTCTGAGAAATCATCCTGCGAAGGGACACTACGGGATGTACTCGCAAGCATCCACCAAGGATTGTAATGCCATGCTCCCAATCCCCCCTGTACACCCTGTCCACTTTTTATATCAGTTGTTTTTGTTTGAGTTTCGGCATTGGAGAAACCAGGAAAACTGGGCAATTCCTGCTGTTTAGATCTTGATGATTCAAATATGCTGTGTTGCGATATGAGATTTTCATAATCACTCGAGTCCAACTTCCTTTCATTGCGATCATTTGGATCCCTTTTAGACATAGTTTTTATGTATCTGAAAACAAAGCATTGTTTTTATAACTACCTTAAAGTGATGATCTTAAAATCTCATTTAGCTTTTCGTAAGACATACACAAAACATTAAAAAAGTTATATTCTGTGATTTGAGTAAATGTATGTTATATCATGAAGTAAACAAACAACGTAAAAGCGCGCAGTGGCGCGAGTCTCAATACGAGTGCACTATTGGTCTTTTATGCAATTAAGTCACCGATTCGTTATTTATTGTGTGAATTATTATAAATCTAGAGATTATTTTTAATAGCACTTCTACATACTTATTATTATATTATTTCTTTCACAAAATTTCCACAAATTTCAAAGCAGATCAGCCATTTTGTTTGATTATAAGTCACAGATGATACAGATTACAGTTATTCATTTAACAGATAAAATAAAAATCTTGTTTAGCCTTAGCAGCATAGACTTAGGAGCATACAAATCTGGAACGAAGCAGGGTTTATTCTCTTTTAAATTTTCGTTTTTACGTTAAATGTTACGTGATAATAATTTGAGAAATACAGAAAATTAACTTTGTATAATATTTTGTTTTAGATAATAGAATACAACTTACAAGCTTGTAAATAACTTGACAAACAATTCATAGACCTAATGACAACCTAATGACAATTTGACCCTTGTCACTGTCAGGTTACAGTCAGTTACAGTACTGTCATTATAATAACCAATAAATTTTATGTAGGTACCTACCTACCTATTTATTATAGTTCTTTTCTTGATTTAGTTTATTGGTGATTAAATGTAGATTTACGGCAATAGCAAATGATATTGCATGTATCCGCTGATAATTTTTTAAATAATGGCTTGGCTAGGATCCACTTTAATAAAAAACCTCTATTGGAGTCCAGTGATAAATGCAGTCAGGTAAAATAAATAGTTTACCCGACGATAATGATTTGTTGAGAGAAATTTAATTATCTATTTATATATGTCTTTCTTTAGAACCAAATTTCAATACCATGCTGAGAGATCCAGGCTGGTACGAAGATATGGTTATGAAGAAAAAATTTGGAGTGGGGGTCTTCTTCCACGAGTACATGGCCGGATGTTGCCCATACCAGAATATAGGTAAGGATAGATAGAGGTAAGGATAGATATAACTAAGGATAGATATAGCTAGGGAAAGATATTATGTTAAAATATCACATAAACTTCTGTGCCGGCTGGCTAACAAATCTAGGATTCTTTAATCCCAACTAATGTCAAACAAGCCTATGTAGTATAGACATTTTTAGGCTATCTTAGTAATTCCAACCCAACTTCATTCCACATTAAATTAATTATTTGGTGTCTAGCAATTAATATTCTACAACAGGGCACAAGTCTTTCCTTATAATTTGAGGAGACCCAGAGCATACTCTACCCTGGTGCTCCAATTTGGATTACTGTGTGGGATTATTAAATTATATTCCCATGTATAAATATAATTTTATTGCAAATTTATTATCTTACAAAGGATTAGTTCCATAAGATTCTAACAAATGTCGGTATATGGTAATTAGTCTTCTAAATTGAGTATGTAAACCTTAGTCACAGCAATGTATGGCTGGGTCTGCTAGTTATATATAAGTACATGGATTGTATTATTTTTCAGGCCTGCGAATGCATGGACAGAACGTAAAGCTCTGTATGGACAAAATGATTATATAGATATACTAGGACCTGGCAATATACACCCTGTTAAAACCTTGTATACTGTACCATCATGGATCAGAGGATTCAGTGGCCATGAATATCATGTAAGTTGATCACATTGCAAGTTATTGGGTTATCAACTAAGCATTGCCAAATTCAAATAAGAAGGAAAATTTGAATTTTTGTCCAAAAATATAATTTTATTCAATTAAATAATGCCTGTTCATGTGGATGACATTTATCCATCATTCTGGCAGGGTAAAAATTTCCCATTCATAAAATGCGAACATTGCAAATGAAATGCAACAAAAGCGGAAATGACTTAGTTGGCAACCTATTAGAATAACATTTTTTAATAATTGTCATTTAATTATGCTTTGTTTAAAATACATGAAATTTTATGTACTTACAGATACTACTACGAAAGAAGAAAATGTTTGTAAACACTGGTTCACCACAAACAAGGCCAACTAAGTGGAAACATATACAAAAACGTCTGTCATTCCTTTACAGGAAATTGAATAGGAAAACAAAAACTGGACCATCTCCTGATTGATGTATTTTGTACTTGGTATCTTTAATATCTTTAATAGTGGATAAGGGTATAATTATGTCATGTTGAAGTTTCAGTGTTATAAAGTTCTAAGTAAATAAGAGAGCAGAGCAAAGTACTTAATCGGTAGATTGCTTCATTATGGCACATTGTATCCTTCTTCTATGATCCAGTAGTTTATAGATTAAATAATAGAAAATATAGTGCAGTGTTGTCCTAATCTACCAAATAATTTTTGTATAGGTATTTTGAATGGTAAATAAATAAATGATACAAAGATTTTGTAGTTTACATTCTTATTTATTTGAGCATGTGGAGTGACTAGCTTAATCTTAGGCTTAAAAAAATTAATTAACCTTACTGTTGTATATTTACATGTAAAAGTATTTTTGGAATATCATCTGAATTTCACAATTAATTATTTTGATAAAATTGTAATGCATTAACAAATATCGCGCGGAGTCAACATGTGCGAAGTTTTAATGACACAGTACTTCAGGGTAAAATAACGTCTATTGCTGTACAAGGCTCAAATAAGGGCCACATAATATGGCATACTTCTCTCACCATTGTGCTGGTGCACCCAACTATAGACTCAGTCATTTTGACTACAATTGCGTGCTATTCGAATTGTCGAAGATCCCATCTTACAGACGGTTTAGAGAATTTAAAGCTTCGGAAATACATACGTAGGCTCTTTATGTGTTCTCTATCGTGTATACAATGGCGATTGTTTCGAGGAATTATTCAACCTGGTGCCAACCTTTTTCCATGAGACTACTCGTGAAAGTTTGAGATTCCATCAGGACTGTTGCAATCGTCTACCGCTCGTTTTTCACGATTCTCACCACGAACCTGCGGTCTTTGGAACGAGCACGCCTGTGGTGTTCCCCCCGCGCTATAACATGGGGCTCTTTAAAAAGAGTGATTATCATGTGATAGTATGTCCTAGGTGGACATCGCACCTGCAGTTCCTTGGATAATGAATTGAAATACTCCTATGATATAATATTTGAAAGGTATAGATCGCTCGGTCAGTATCAATCTATATTGATAGAAATTTATATAAGGATATTCTTCGTAGCTACATTGAAATCCCTAAAATACACATTTTTTTTGCTACGAATTTATGTGTAAGTCTTACAGAAAAAGTCTTGTGAGCAGAAGTCACGATTTTCACAAAATGATGTTTAAGAAAATAACGAACACTATTCATCTATAAAATCATGATATAACGTGACATTTTCTCGATAAGCTCTGGCGGTATTCGTGCCAAGTTGAGGGTTTTATCTTTATGAATAGTGGAGATCTTTGATAAAATCCGAAAGTAAATTAAACCGCTCCAATATCCACCGTCGACGTTTACGGACCTAGCATTGGTATAAACTAATAGTTTGCCAGTAACTTGGATACTTAAGGATTTTATCTATAAAATCATCAGCTGCGTAGTTATGCAATGAATCAATGGTATTTGTGATAATTATATATGTCATGAACGTATTTTCGCTAAGTTATTACACAGTAAGCGTGCATAACAGATGGATTGGTTGATGGTTGAAGAGAGAATTGTCATTTCACCTAGTAATTCGTAGGCGGAGTGTGGGATGTTGGCGGAGGTCCTACTAGGTCCTATGCTCTTCACGAGTGAGGACTTGGCGGTGAACTGGTGGAGTTAATTGTTAGTGGCTAATATAAAAGGCTAGAGGCACGAGAAGTATTGCCTTAAACATGATGGGTTGGGAAACTTCAGGTCCATCCCACCCTAGGAGCAACGCTGTCAGGAAGTAAGGTAGCTTTATAGCTATAGGATTACTCTCAACCAAGAGTGTCAAAGAGAACCCCCATCTTGGGCTTAGCCGGTAGGAATCGATTTGTAATCGATTTCCTCGCTCCCGCGACGGACAGATGTCTATGAAGATTTCCTTATGTTAAAAAGAACAAATATGCTGTTATATATGGAGCATTTTACACCCAGTTGTAAAATGAGATTCCTTTAAAATATCTGCGAGTTACAGTTTGTACCGGATTACGTCAAACATCAAACTAATGAAACCCATGAAATACTGCTTTTCAGAACAATAAATTAATGTTTCCGGAACTAGGCCAATCCTCCTTGATCAAATCTGCGGCCTTTTCCCCGATCATTACTACGGGAGCATGTGTATGCGCCGCCGGTAATTGCGGGATAATCGAACCGTCGACAACACGTAGTTTCTGTACGCCATGTACTAGAAGCCTGGGAGATACTACGGCTGTAGGATCGCCAGCTGGTCCCATTTTGCACGTTCCTACCTGATAAGGAAGAAAATTAATAAAAAACATGTTTTCCATTGAATCATTTTAATTATTACTTCGTTCGTCATCATATTTCAATATGGGCTGTTTATCCAAGTAGGTATACTCCGAATAAGTATTCTAATACTTCAAGATGGATAGAATTATAGTAGGAAAATAAAAGTTTAAATACCTGGTGGGACAGAGTGATTGACGTTTGCATTATGGCACATTCCCAATACTCGTCAGAGTTGAATATAAAATGTTCACAGCCTGGGAATGGAGTGTTATGCAACGTCGTGTCGTACCGCCGGAATGCCCTCGTACCGATTACTTTTTCAATCTGTGAATAGAATCGCAATACGTTATTTTCCAAAGTTACATATTTCTGCATTTAGTAAAGTACCTACTGTTTCGAATTAGATACCTATATATCGATTAAATTAACGAAAATGGCTCCGTAAAATTGAGATTTCTTCAAAAAGCTATTAAGCCTCCTTCATGTACATTTTAGGGTTTTAGACGAGAGTACCTAATTCGGATCGTATACCATAATGTAGGTACCTAATGAATACGTAAAGAATCATGACGGAATAGGTAATTTTCTTGAGTTTGGAGGAACAAGCGAAGAGCTATTGGCAGCATAATACTGACGGGCTAAAGTAAAAAACTAATATCTTTATAACAATCACTATATATGTACATACTTACAGAGACTGTATTAACCAAACTGAAAAGTGGGCTGAAATGCGGAGGGGTTTTGAAATGATTGAATAGGCAGTTTGTACCTACTGTACAAAAGTAAAAATATTTATGGTCGCATGAAAAGAGAACATTAAGTTTATTAGGTCACTGTAGACCAAAAATGAATTCTAGTATTAGTAGCTTGGTATTTTTTTTTTCACTTTCCCGATGAATCGCAAAAGACGTCGGCATTATTTTTGTTTGATTACAATGGGATTTACCTGTTTTATTTGATGATAAAGAGTGTAGTGTGCTTACAATTAACAAATGTATAAAGAAATGTGTGAAATATGGAAATTCGTGTTTGCCTAAAACTTTCTAAAATTATTATGTTTCATATTTCGACAAATGGGACAATATATAGTTTTAATAAATTATAATTCAAATATCATAAAAATATTACAAACCAAACGAACACCTTCCTTCAGAATTTGTAAGTCATCAGGATGATCGAAATAATTCGGATTTATTCTTGGTTGATCTGCGAAGTGTGCACTTCTCAGTGTCAGTCTACCGACACTGCGCGGTCTTAATAGCACTGGGTTTATTGCGAAGCTTCGCTGTCGGTTTTCAACCGGGAGCGAGCCGTACACTTGCCAATACCACTTGTCGGTTACACCTGAAAAAATTTAAATTTCCAAATTCAAATAGCGCTGAGGTGACTTCTGTTCCTTTAGAATTTTGATTCTTTTTTCATCTAAAAACTTTTGACATATTCTATTGATTTGCAAACTGAAAATTTTCACAACGTTGAATAAGAGATGGCTGAGACTTTAGACGGTCAAGTTCTAAATATAATTAACTGTGTCTTGTACATTCATCTCAATTATATAGGATTTTAAATTTTCGTTGTATTGATTAAAAAGAGAAGGAAATAATATGAGATTATACCTAGTAACGCCCGTAAAGTACCCAAAAAATCTCCGGCTAGTGAACCGCCGCCCATAACCAATTCTATATCGGGTCTGCCCTCAGCTAGGTCACTGGCATATTTGGTGCGTGA
>DWJN01004381.1:0-12469 GCA_018248895.1 Carystus phorcus
AACGGTGCGTGCGTTGCCTGAAGTGTCCGTCGGGGTGGGTGGGGAGTAAAAAAATTAGGGGGAGGGGGGGGGGGGGGGGGGGGGCGGGGGGGGTGGGGGGGGGGGGGCGCGAGGCCGCGTGTCCGGCCGCATTCCGGCGAAGCCTCCGACCCGCCGTGCCGCGCCGAACTTTCAGCTTTCCCAACAGGATGGAATGCCGCCTAATGCGAACACCCCTCGCGTGCTCCGCCAACTTCGCAACCTAATTTTTGCTGCGGAATTCCATCGCGGTGCAAGACGCGGCGTGCGAAGCGCATGTTGCGTATTTACCTAGAGTTTTCCTCGTATGTAACGTTGTGTCGTGGAGGTTTTTCCAGATCGACTTACAGATATATTTAATGGGTTGTTTTAGAATCTATTCGTGTTTTTCTTTTCAGGCCAGGAAGGGAATTGTTGTATGTATGGCATAGTTACTTATTTATTTGAAAATACCTACACTAACGTTACAGGTTGCGCAAATTTGTTAGTGTGGTCAAACAGTAATAGTTACATTGTATTATAATAGTGATGTCCTTAATTAAATATTATTTATTACATTACACATTAATTATAGAAATTATCATCGTCATTTATAAACACAATCAATCAATATTTCGTCCAGGTTATGATTTGTTAAATTTGTTTCTACACAATATCATATATTAGTAATTATTGAATGCTATGACATAAGTACAGCTGAAAACACTAGAAAACGATATATATCTAAATTGTAAGTACATATTTTTATTTGCGCAGCCTCTCTGCCGTTTTTCCCTAGCAGTGAAAGGTCAATAAAAGTATGTACATGTCTGTCATTGTATACTTATATAAATACTAAGTGATATAATTAAAGTATAATAAGCAATTATCCGAGACACAGTATCTGTTGTGTGTAATATGCGGTAAGTCGGTGGTCGGAATCACAAACGTTGCACTTGTTTTTACACACGCGCCCACCGTGTGGTGCATGACCCCTCCGGAATGTACCACGTGCACTAGCCGATGGAATGCGCAACTGTTTACTTTTTATTTTTTTCCTACACCACCTCGTATTGTTTAAACATCGCCATGTCACATATATTCATAATGTAACTACACTGCCGTAATACAATAACTATGAAATCATTCAATTTGCGATTATCAAACACTTCTTGTTACGTGTCTTTTGTTTCTTATCAAAAAAATTTATATTTTTAGGAGGTAAACTAAATATTAATAAGAGATAATTAAAAACTACAGTACAATAGCCCATCAAAGTAACAACCTTATTATTACGAAGTGACCACTTTATTAATGTCTCTAGTTCGGAATGTTTTGTACTAGATTTTCCTTGTCTGCTGTCGCTGTATAGTTTGCACGCGGGAATACGAAATTCCTGGAGTACATTAATAAAATGCGCGTATCGCTTAATAATGTTACACAATATATTAACTTAGGACGGGATTATTCATATCTTTTCTCGGATATCTTTACTTACTAGTAGGTAGTACTAGAAGGTAGATGATATATTAATATTTTAAATATTACTTAACCTAATAATACTAAGTAATCAATTGCGATATTAACAACACAATTGGATATATTGTATAGGTAAGATAACAATTTTGGAGATTTGAAAATCTCCAAACGTCGTTCGTGGTCAGTAGTTTCGCGCCCGAAATAGATCGTTCAGTTAAGGCAGCGGGCGCCAGCGAACAAAGGATATGGCGGAAGTTAGTCGGGCGATGCCGGAAAACGCGCTTCCGGAAGATGTGCGCTCCGTGGATGCTCTAGATGCGCTTTTACGATTTCCTGTTCGACGCAAATGGACGCCGCGCGCCCTGACTCACCTATGCCATATATAATACCTACCTATATGCAATCATAATAACCGTTAATCTTATATTGTGTACTATAGACCCGGCGAAATTAGTTTCACTTTGGAACATATTTTGTCCAGTTTTTGGAACATTTCTTATCGATGCGCAGGTTCTATTGATCGTAACGTTATGTTATATAGCCTATAGTTTTCCTCAGTATGGACTATCTAACACAAAAATAACTTTTCAATTCGAGCCAGTAGTTCCCGAGATTAGTGTGTTCAAAGAATCAAAGAAACAAACTCTTTAGCTTTATAATATTAGTACAGATATCAGTAGTTACTATAGCAAAAAGAGTATAAAATGTTGTTTATTATGTGTTAATTGTTCATTAACACCGTATTCAACCAAACCAAGCCCTATCTCATAGTTTTAATGTTTTGCTTCAACATACATTTAAACGTGTAATATGACATACATATATCATACCTATAGCTCTTTATATTTTCTATACAAATAACTTCATATTATTATTTTCTAGATCTTTATTGGTTGGCTACATTTTTAATCGATTTCAAAAAAAGAAAGAAGTTCTCGATTCGTCTGCATTTTTTCGTGTGTTAGGTAATAACTTTTTATTATGTGTACCGATCTAGACGATTCTTTTGTTATTCGTAAAATGACGCTTGTAATGTGGTTCCATTTAAATTTGAGCTACATCTGAGGGGAAGGTTTTAAGTTATCCCTAATAACGTGCTTTTACTTGATCCGTATGAGTTCAGAATCGGAATATTTAATACGTCATATTTTATTGAAATCATTTTTTTCTTTTGTCTACTGACAAAGCGATTATCATCTGATGATAACGAGTCCTCTGATGTTGCTCATGCTTATAGGCGTCGGTGATCACTTACTACCAGGCAATCCGTTTGCTTCCTCGTTGCCTTTCAGATTAGAAAAGTACACATAGTTTTGTGGCATCAATCCATTAATAGCCCATTACTGAGCACGAATCTCTCCTCATCACTGAAGAGATTTAGAGCATACACCACCACGCTGCTCCATTGCGGATTGGTGGAGAGGTTAGTGGCCCAAGTTTCGGAAGTTTTTATGCCTCCCGAAGGCCTTCGACGTACCTAAGCGACTGCTGTCTTCGATAACAACCGGGACCGACGGCTTAACATGCCTTCCGAAGCGCGGAAATGATCAAGAAACATTGCCACTAGCGGTCCACTAGCTATCCAGGTACCTACTGACCGCGCCCGCAATTGCTTAACTTCCTCGATTGCTTCGGAGCGACGCAACCCTCCGGGCTATGAGTGCTTCAATGCGCTTCAAATACACGGTTTTGAATCTTTGTTATATTTGGGTATAGTTCAATATATAGCATACGGTTCTTTACAGTATTTACAATATGCGTAGGTTCGATGCATGTTTCATAGTACCGCGTCATCGCGCTAGTTGTTCGCGTCACACGTCGCCCTAATTGCCTATTACTGATACGAGTAACGCTTGCACTAAATGACGTGCTCGTACATTACCTACAGGGTAAAGTGCGCACTAAACGGAATTGGGAAATCCCGCGCACATGCATACACGTAACTATTTTAGTTTACTATTTCTTTAGTACAGTTTGTTCAGATAAATAGTCGATTTTAAAGTTATTTTGGATATACATTGATAATTTTATGTTGAGAAACTACTTAGGTATATGTTTATTTTTTTGTTTGATACTTATATGTTTATATAGGTATTTGAGTAACAATATTTATAGGTCATTAACCATATTAGATTTTATGCCGAAAATTTTCCCTGAAATATGAAATGTGAATAATGTTCCTAAAGTAAATTGCAATTTATAATTTATCTATCGCTCAAACTTAGTAAACTATTCGTTCTTTTCAAACAAAACAAAATTTTCGATGAGACAAAACGAATAACTATTAGTTTTGCTAACTGAATTGTATACTTTTAATCTTTTTACACATATAAAATCGATTGTTCGATTGATATTACTAGTTAACCTGATCGATTAACAATAGAGTCACATCACAACATTAACGACATATAAATCATCTTGATAATTTTATCAATGGTATAAATACATCGAGACGATTAATATTTGGCCAACTCAGTTAGTTACAATTACTACACCAGATGCGATGACACGTCACGGCTTACAATATGTACTGGGACACGTGCCGGTTAAAGCTGGTCTTATAGGTTTACTCGTAATATTCCTTTTTATGGACATAGCTGGTGGTTTGCATCTACAATGAGCTGCATCAGGTGCATAAAATGCGGATACTTGTAGCTTTTAAGTGACTTATTAAACATACATATTTATTACAGCATTGAATGACTCACGACTGTTTATTTAAGCTGGTTCTGGTCATATTCGCTGATTTTCCGAGTATTGTATGAGTAGTGATTATATGAATAACTCGATAGTGCTACTCGGTATAAGGCACCGGCGCCGCCCTTGACATGTATCATAGTTATGTGAATGGAACGGATGACTAAATTAGTTATAGGATTTATAAGCGCTAAATGCATTCATGGTTTGTATTTTTTATATTTGTGAATGATTGGAGAGGAATCGTCATCCATCTTCATCGTTTTAAACAATGACGTTAAACTACTACTCGATAGGAGTTTTCTTTCATTTTGTGACGAGAACCCTTTTTTTTCCGAGGGGGAAATCTTCACAAGATACCCAACGGGTGATGTGGGATTTGTACCCACTAAAACCTCGGTGGCAGTCCGACGCATATGGGAAGGATCCGGGATCTCCAAGGAACACACCGGTGCCTCCCCTACGTAACCATTATTGGTCCGTCCTCAGACCCTGTGTGACGACACTCTAGTCCAACAGTTTCTTCTTGTTTGTATGCTCTTAGCAGAGCAGTCGTGGTCTAGCATGCTGATTGCTTGGCGGGCGTTCTCGTTAATTGACACTTGGGTCAGTTCTTTCAGTCTCTTGGGTGGTTTTTCGTTCTGGTCTATCCAGCGAAGCGGAGATCTGCCGCGAGATCTAACTTCACCTGCTTAGAGTGAACGAAAATCTCCCAATGCGCCTGCATATTACGCCTGCATATTACGAGATTTCGAACACTTGAAATATGGACTGGAAGAAATGCACTTTGCATTAGCGGTAATATGTAGCGAAAATGTTTACAACACTATTTTCAGTTCCCTTATTTTCGTAGGCTAAATAATTAGAGTATTAAATGAATAAAAATATGTTAATATCTTATATTTTAGCAAACAGTTTCTGTGTAATGAGTAAAAATATACACATAATGTAACATTAAAATGAAACATTAATGATTGTGTCAATATTATATTGTTATTTATACATGTGTATAAGATGTGCAAACATTTTACTTTGATAAAGTCGATTATGATTATAACTTGGTATTGATGGGTCTCGCTTATTGGACGGTTTGAAAAACGTACGAGCTCCACCATATTGTCAATTATAAGTTGATCTTAGCATGTCGGTGACACGAACTTGGAAGTTTTCACCCAACCAAAAATCTAACGCAGCTAAAAAAGTTTTCACATCAAATACATATTTATATAATACTAGCTGACCCCACCAAACGTTGTTTTTCCGTATAAATCATTGTTTTAGAACTGTTTTATGATAACTATAAAAATGGTTATAGTGGGTTAATCTTAAATATGCTGTCGCGGACTTTTATTTAAAACTTTTAGAGAGGAACAATACTGTATACATGATTTTTGAGTAACTTTCACCTATACTCAGCGCACGCAACAAAGACTCAAAATTTTGCCGATTTCGCAATATTCTTTATTGCTGCTCCTCTCCTATTCCTCTTAGGGTGATGTTATAGGTATACCCTTTCTCTATGAAAGAACTATCTTACACTAAAAGAATTTCTCAAATCGATCCAGTAGTTCCTGAGATTAGCCCGTTCAAACAATCAATCAGTCAAACAAACAAACTCTTCAGCTTTATATATTAGTAGATATAGACTTAAGCAAATTTTTAATTTTCAAATTTAATATCGTTTAATCAGGTGCTTGTCGACTTATCTAAGTCATTTAGTAGACTATTCTCGTATTGAAAAGAACATCGGGGGAAACGAAAAGCAAAACAAATACAAAGTATTCGGTATTAGGTTTAGATTGAATTGCCTTCAAAGGAACTTTGGGTGCAGGCGCCTTGGACACGCGGATAATAGCCCGTGTACACTATTTATAACAAGTACTCGTACCGAGGCACGATTATCAGCGAAACAGTGCTGACTAACACAATAGGCTCGCCAGGAATCTTGCAGGTAGCGAAGGAAATCCGCAATGGCGCTTAGTGTAATATGGCGTTCAGTAAAGTTCACATACTTTGCTCATCTATGATATCATATCAATTTACATAAGTGATGTTATCGTCGATGAGGCGTTACGTGAATGCAAAGTGGATTTTACCGAGACTGTTTTTTAACATTTGTTCCTCGAACCAGACTAGAACCTCGTAGCGTAGATTTAAAGCAGTTTGCAACATTGTAGAAATTAGATTTTTATTACTGCTTAAAATTATGTTTTTATAGGATTCGGATTAATCTTGCGAGTAGAAGGAGGACTTAAACTAGGAATGTCAGTAATAAGTGTATGGAATAAAAATTCAAATTTATAAAGTCACATGTATAGGTACAAAATATAATTAGTCGTGAAAATTTTCCAAGTCTGATAATATTATTAAAATTTGGAAAATAATGTAAAGAAGTAAAATAAAAATTAATAATTGTGTAGAATATCAACTACATATCCGATGTAATATTGCTACACATTATACTGTAAAGACTTAACATAACTTTTTTTTATTTATTAATAGACTTTTATAGCAGTTTTGGTAAAATGTGCGTACAATACGTACCAGATGTAATTTATAGCGCAGGGTGACGCCCACTTAGTAATTCTATTACGTACGTCTGTTCTTTATATGACGAAGTTACGTAGAATTTTTGTTATAAATCATCGACAAACTAGTGAGTGGTTACCGTATCCCATGTACGCTAGCAATCCCAAAGGAATCACCGATGCGTTGACGATCAAAACAAACGTGACCAGCTAAATTTCTGTGTCTGACTTTACAACCAAAATAGTAAAGAATCATTTCACTGTTAATTTTGGCAGGGGGATGGTAGCTTATCGTCTACCGCCATCCGTTGTTCATCGAAGTAAGTCAGTGGGTACGGTTAGCTTGGTGGAGCATCATGCTGTTTTTTATACTGTAGTTGCAAATTTAGACATGATCTTATTATTTTAATTACTGTCATGAAAATAGTTGGTAGTTTACGGATTTCGTATCAGTTGATCAGTTTAAAATCAATGGTTGTTTGTTTTCGTTAGGTACACCGGAAAGAACTATCCCACAACTATCAGGTTACCTGATGGTAAGTTGTCTTAGGGTTTCATACACGTTTACAATAAGTGGAATACTGTCTCGTTCCTTCAAAATTTCATATTATCGTTTCATGTTATACATTCATATTTTCTAATACTAAGTGCGAATTCAAAAATATTTGTATGTTGTCATTCGAATGTTTGTATTATTTAGGTTTTTCACAGTAACGACGATGGGTTTATGCCCGGGTTAAAATAATTTGTAAACCGGAAAAATTAAGTGCACACAACATTAAATTTGCGGTTCATAAATTTAGTATTTTATTTGTAGTTCGCTAACGTGTTTATTTATCGTTCAATCGTCAACTATTTGAGGAACAGTTACTGCGATATTTGGTCGAATCGTGATAATTCTATTTGATTGATAGTGAAAACAGTATTTGAACTTTACTGGTGTGCAATGTAATGTTACTAGTAGTACAGTATTTGTATATTTTAACAACATTTTTAGGCATCTGGTGATATCATCACAAAAATTGTATTCTTTTTCTTTATTTTAGGTACTTTTTATGTTTAGTTTGTCCGTTTTAGAGATGTTCAAAAATATTTTAATATAAATAGATGAGAAAATACATAGTTTAATTCGTTTAGGATGTGAAACATGTAGCCGCAAATTATGTGATGGACAATTTGCTCAATGTCACAATCTGGATTCTGGCCAAAAATGTCACAATAAAGAGAAAGATGTAAACACAACCGCATTCTAATTTAAAAAAAAATAAGGTCGAATTGCTGAGGTCGTCTCGTCTGCGCGCGATGTGTCTCGCCAAAAGTGAGTCATTAAAATAGTCTGCGATAAATATATTTCTGAAAGTGAAACGTACCAATGTTTTATGAAAGCTGCTCGCAGCGACCTAATAAATTTTAATTTAAACCAAGGTTTAATAGTTTAATGACGAGTGAAATGTAATCGCCCGGTTTAAAATTGATATTTCACTGATGTGTAAAGTTTATTTAATTGAGGGCCGTTTTCGCGTCGTTGATACAGCGTTAGAATTATACTTTGAGGATATGCGAGCGCAGGTTATTAACAATTAATATTAATAATTATGACTCTTGGTTCTTACATGTAAGTTTAAATAATTTGCTTTGTTATCTAATAAACTACAACTAGAATACTGTAGCACATTATATTTATTACCCGATGCAATTTTCCATAACGGACTCCTAGCGTAATTTGTACTTTTATGTATAAATTTTAACGATTCATAAAGAGGCATTTCTGTTTTATCGAAAAAGTAAAGCAAACTGAAGCAAAAGATTACGTAACTTCATTCTAGTGTATTCCAGACTTATTTACTGAGGTACAAATTTTTGTTGGAGCCAGTTCTCCTTTGAGAAAAGAAAATATTTCAAGAAGCAACAACTAAATATTGCATTATGAAGGCACGTTTGTGCCAATGACGCAACTAGTAGAATTGACTTCGTCATGCAATTAGATTCATAGAAATTATGGCGCTTGCTTATTTGTATCGTCGCAGCGCCGTCGAAAGTTTTAAAAGATCTCTACGTATCTTACAGTGGTTGCGAGTTTCATGCAAAACGTAAATTAAGTAGCGCCTTCGCATTCTATACTGCGTAATCTGTGGTTTTTGTTTCGAGTTTTCTACGTAGTTTTGTAACGTTATGTGTTATTACATAAAATAGATGAACGGAATAGATAAGTGAAGTGTGCGTGCGGTCTGGACGTACAAAGAGTTAACGGTACAAAACCGAGCCACCTGACTCGACAAACAACCTGCTTTTCTCACAGGAAACCGGCGATCGATCAAATCACACCGGCAGTATGCAAACATACCCATCGGCAGATATGCTGCGCCGAAAGGATCGCTTCAACGCGAGCGAGCGGGACGCCCCTATAGCGGGTGACGGACGTAAGATGGAACGCAGCAAGTCCGGCATCGAAATCCGTGCGCGTGCGCTTACGAATTGCATTCCCATACAGGGTAACGGCGCTCGGTCTCCTTTCTCGTTCTTTCCAAAGGTCTCACGGCGGCCTCTCGCTCGCGCAACATGAATGGAGGCGCCAAGGAATGCGGTCGCGTGACGTGCGCGGCGCCGACGCCGATCTCGATGCACTTTAACATAGGGCTAGTTTCTGCCTTTGTAGGTTCTAGTTACTGTAACTCGCAACACTATTATTAAATCCAACTCAAAGCCCGCTACATAGGTGACTACTTTAATTCAAACAAACTGAAACTAGTCTCGCGAAAATGTCTTTGAAATTTCGTCTCATATCTTCGTTGAGAATTTGACAATTGTTTAGATCGATTGTCTATTTAATAGCTTCACTTCAGGATTATTCAGGAGGCGGACGCACCGCTCGCATCACTACTAGAACCGGTCCGTGGGAATCGTCCACTTCAACACAAACAAGCCAAACTGTCTTCTTGTTAATAACGCACCAAGAATTAATTTTATTGTGAATAATTTCAATAAATTCCAACATATAATTAACATTTACTGGATTCTTGAATGCTGATCGTTTGATTAGTCATTTTAATGATGTCTTTTACAGTTAGTGATCTGAATGCTGCGTAAATTTTGTTTGGCGTTCGTTATTGATACCTCTCATCTGTCGGGCGGTGTCGGCCGTGGGATCGGCTGGCGTCCTGCTATTGATGGTTGCCGCCACGCGTTGCGAGCTTTATGAAGGAATTCGTCGACTCGCGTGTAATCTTTTACGCTTTCTAATGTTTATTAATTGCTCACTCGTTCAATGCATATTACTGTTTTATCATTATTAGGTACTATAGAAAATGCATTTGTGTTTTTGAACCACTGCCTTATGCTGTGAATTTTCCTTTTTTAATTAAAACTTTTTTAAGTCACGTAAATTAGAATGAAGTGTAATTTTCACTGATTTTAAGCGAATTGGATTTCAATTTTCATGATACCTGTTGCTTACAGTAGCTATATAGATTAATGATTTTATTAACAGACAGTAGGTATGTCTAATTTCTCATCCATTTACTTTTTTTCTGGCTTTTCTCTTGACCGCGCGATAGCGTCATTGTCACTTGGGCCACAAATTCGTCTTGTGAATTTCATTTCATGTTTATTTATATACCTACTAGTAGCTGACCCGGCCACGTGTTGCTGTGACAAAGGTTTACATACTCAATTTAGCCGACCAATTATCTTACACCGCCATCTGTTAGAATCTTATGAAACTAATCCTTTGTAAGATATTAAACAAATAATTTGAAATAAAATAATATTGTGACCATAAATTGAGATGTGAGCTATCCTATCTGTCAAGTTAGATCAAACTGCACACGGTGTGCAAAATTTGATTAAAATCGGTTAAGTAGTTTAGGAGTCCATCGCGGACAAAAATGGTGACATGTACTAAACATTAAGATTATTCATTGCAGTCATTATACTGACAGTATACACATATTTATGTATAAAAATCAATGTTCATCCGTCCTTTATGGACTCTGAAATGGTTGGAGATATGGCACTGATGTCTTTGGCAACTTTCTTTAGAATTCTCTGAAAAAAGTTTTGGTACCAAAATTATATCTATCGGACACATGTATGATGAGTTACAGTACAAAATGTTGATTTGTTGTTGTTCGATCGGATTAATTAGATCTACTCGTATGTATCCAACAACACTTCAATAAACAGAATCAAAACGAATATGTTCTTATGTGCTGACTTTTGTTAATTTTTTTTTATATGCGTTGAAATAATTAATGGGGCATATAATGGCATACAACATATAGTACCTATATCGTTTTTTTTCAGAACTAGTAGTCTTTAGCATATTCATATATCTATATATGTATTGTAAATATTACGATACTTATTAATTAATTGTCACCAATGAAACTTGATTGAATTGTATAGGTAGGTATTTATAACATAGGTTACATTGAAGACCTTATTATTTTCATGTTTAGTACTTGGCAAGGTAATTAAGTTTTTAATTATAATAGAGTAGTGTTTTGACTATCTTTCGCCAGCAGAACCAAGCTCGAATCCTGCCAGTATGTATTATAAATTAGTGATCACTTGCTGCGATAAAATTCATATATACATATACATACATATATCTAGGTCCATGCATTTCGACATTACTCATTCGTGGTGAGTCTTATGCCATTAGTCAGATTAGTTTTATACCACCCCCTTTCAAAATCGACCATGATATGTTTTGACTATCTTTCGTCTGTTACGTAGGGACTTATTATGTGTTGTACTTACTTTATTTGGTGAGCCTGTTAACAAAGCCTAAGCCCTGGATTTGTTTCCTGACCGGGGCATATAAATAATGTGACAGATAAATGTTTATTTTTAGGTCGTGGGTGTTAAGTATGAGTTATTTGTGTTGTTAATATCACTATCCTAGTATTATAGGTGTCGTAGCGTTTATGTTATTTTTAAATGTGGATTTTCATCGTTCAATTGTATTTTGATTCATATGCTTTTCTAATTGACAGTTTAAAAAATCTACCAAATCAATTTTCAATGGAAGATGTCAATTGATTCAGCTCTAAAGAATACTTCGAAGATGTTATCGACTAGAATCCTAGAATCCTCTAGTATGTTTTTAATTTTTACTGATCTTATGTCTGCAATCTCCTCATCGTGAAATATATAAGTAGTCATAATAACTGTGGATTTTTTTTTTTTATGAAAGAGAAACGTCTAACAACAAGAACTAAGGAAGTTGATAATACGGCAAATTAAAAATCTTATACATAAAATCAATGTATTACTAAGATCTCTTTATAATTATACTTCGAGCTAAGCATGGTCTACCACGGTTTTTAATTTTAATATAGGTAATATCGTAAGATTAACAATCATGCGGATTTTCAATCTACCTATCAGCTGTAGATGATGTTTTCAATGGCAGGTGCCTTTACATATACAGATATACAAATTCGACTTGACAGTACTAAGTACCACATAACTATTCGTAATTTTTTGTTACGAGGCAGATGTTATATCGTCAAATGCTTAGTCCATGATATTGTATTTCGGTCGCGGTATATAAAAGTATCGCAATTTGAATGATGAAATTATAAAACAACGAGACGTGAACGTCACCGGGAGAATGTATCGGTCATTAATATGCAACTTTTAATAACAAAGTAGAGCAGCGCTCGCGCCAACTTGTCGAAGTGGCGTGCTCGTTGCAAGAGGCTGCTGCTGGCCTCCTCGCGGAGCCCCGCTGTCTGGCAGCCGGCGCTCCCCTGCCCCCTAAC
>DWJN01004382.1:0-12467 GCA_018248895.1 Carystus phorcus
GCGAAAATACATCATTTTTATGCAACACAATGCAATGGCGGACAGTGTGTAAGTGACCTAATAAATAAATAAATAAAATAAATAAATAAATAAATAATCAATCTCTTAATATTTTCAGGGCATCCAAAAATAAAACTTTTTATAACTCATGGAGGACTAAGGTCTACAGAAGAAGCGATAGATGCTGGGGTGCCACTTATCGGTATTCCACAATTTTCCGATCAAGAATATAACACAGAAAAATATGTCTATTTTAAAATTGGTATAAAATTGGATTACAAATCAATTACTCTTGATAATTTGGAAACAGCTATTAACACTATTTTAACAAACTACAGCAGGTTCGTTTTTAACACTACAGTTTTAGTTTACCTATATTATCAATTTTGCAATTGCCATACTTAAATATATTTCTTAAAAAAAATCTTAATCTTTATACCTTATCCTTATATAAATACGAATTATTTAATATAAGTAACGGAATTGAAAGTATGCAGTGAATCTTTCTTTAGATACTTTTATATAGGTAGGTTCTTGTTAAGAGAAACCCCGGGTGGCGCATTGGTCACCATGCAGGACCGCCGTTCGAAGGGTCCTCGATTCGATTCCAAGCAAACCCTAAATTTTAACGATGAGTTTAGGTTTCTGTTTTCAGTCTGCGTGTGATTTTTTTTTGTGCATTATCTGTGACATACACGATGCACATAAATGTGTAGCATTTTTTATTTTTTTCTGTGTTCCGTACACTGGTGGTCTGTCTGCCTATTTTTCTCTTTATGTCTTATGTGGAAAGCAAACGGATTTAGTTCACACATTGTGTATTTATAATAAGGCATTTTTTGAGTCCTGAAAACTGGACCGACTTATGCAGCATATCAAGGAAAACTTGTATTTGTAAAGTAGCTGCTAAGACTCTTGTAATCAGTTTAAGTATTATTCTTTAGCAATTGCAGTTAATGAATACATAAATAAGATTAAGAAAACTGATTATTAGACTAGTCAAATAAGGTGAACATGAAATTTAAAGAACTTAAAAATTAATAACATTTGTTTTTGGATATAGATGCTGTCTGTAGAATAAAAGCACTTATGCCGTATGACTCTTAAGACACAAAAGGAATCAAAAAGTGAGCAGAGTATGAATTATAGGCTGGGTATAAGCAACATATAAATTTTAGATGTTTACTTTTGTTCCAGTTATAAAAGAAACATTATTCAACTGCGAACGCTAATGAACGATCAACCCCGACCTGTGTCGGAGCAAGCCATGCGGTGGATAGAACATATACTCCACCACGGCGGTCTTCAACATCTAAGAGCACCAGCTGCTAACATGTCCTGGGTAGAATATTATGAATTGGAATTAGTATTAATACTCCTAGTTGAACTAACTATTTTTTTGACAGTGCTATTTGTTACTCTGAACATTTGCTTATGTGGTATTCTGCATGTGATAAAATTAAAAATTAAATTAAATTAAAAGTAAATTATTACAAATTATCCAACGTAAGAATGTATTTTTTTTTTAATTAAATGATTTGTATACTTTAATGATATTTATGTTCTTGTTTCTTTTTGTTATTCATTTATCATATCAGCCAGATTCACTAACGCAATTTATTAAGACTAAGGAGTACCATGGCAACTGTGTTTACGCAGTTGTATTTTTGTTTTTATTTCATTAAGAGCGTATATAATTGTGAAGCACTTATTGTAGCGCTTTAGTTTAAATGGAAATTTGCATTCGATATAATGTTCGCGAAATGTGTTATAATTTTAGTCCCATTAGCCATTTTGATTGAATCAGCAAAAATACTAGTGGTATCACCAACTTTCGCGAAAAGTCATCAAGTACCGTTTCGTTCGTTGATTCAAGAACTAATTAACCGTGATCATGAAGTGACAGCAATAACCACCGAACCAGTTTATCCGCAAGGTGTAATACCAAATAATTTAAACGAAATCAACTTACATAATTCGACCTATTCACTGTGGAATAAAGTAATAATGGGATTGGAAAAATCTGATGATAGTAATGTAAATAAGATGCGACATTCATTTCGTTGTCTCTCAGACCTTTTCATAGAACAACTTAAAGATAAATCAGTTCAAAATCTTTTAACAGACTCGACTATTACCTTTGATTTATTAATCGTAGAAACTTGTCCAATTACTACTTTGATATTTTCCAATATTTTTAAAGCTCCAGTTATTCTTATGAGTGCGTTCGGAGCACTCCCGGGTGATATGAAAACGATTGGTTCAGTAACACATCCACTATTATATCCGACTCATTATCACCGAAGGATATACAATCTTACACTTCATGAAAAGATTTGTGAGTTATATTTTGATATAGCATATACCAACGTACATGAGAACCAAGAACTAGATGACAATAAATTGCTAAAAAATCATTTTGGAATTGATACACCTAAATTGGGTGAGTTAAGAAATAATGTTCATATGTTTTTCTTGAATATACATCCAATTTTGTTGCACAACCAACCAGTACCACCAGGTGTAGTTTACATTTGGGGGCTGAATAAAAGATCGGAGGAAACGCTACCCAAGGTAAGATAAGTTTTATAAATATTATTCTGTCCTCATACATTGTTTATTTATCACAGTTTTAATTATTTCTTTCTTTTTAGGATCTTCAGTCGTATTTAGATTCATCTAAAAATGGTGTCATTTATATGAGTTTCGGTTCTATTTTTAAATCTTCCCAAATTCCATCAGAGATAATTGATATATTTTTAAAAGTATTTTCACGATTACCATACAACATTTTATGGAAATGGGACACAAATGAACTACCGGGAAAATCAAATAATATTAAAATATCTAAATGGTTTCCTCAGCCTGATCTCTTAAGTAAATATCTGTATTTGACTATGACTTTTAAATAAAAAACTTTATCCAATTTTAGCATCTTCCGTTTAAGTCAACCTGTGCTGTTTGTATACTCTCCTGAACAACGGATGAGATTATGGCACCAGTTTCCTGTAAGAAGTCCTTGGGCTCTCTGTACCAGTAGAAACATGTGCATTATGGTATTTTTGGTTACCATCCTGACTAACCACCATTTTTTTCCAGAATAGATTACTATACTCTTTCGTTTGCCATTTCACATAAGTGCGGGGTTCATAATTATACTTACTGTCAACTACTAATAAAAGCTTGTCAAATAAGATTTCAAGCATTTAATAATCTATTTGTAAATATTTTTAGGGCATCCAAAAATAAAACTTTTTATAACACATGGAGGACTAAGGTCTACAGAAGAAGCAATAGATGCTGGGGTGCCACTTATCGGCATTCCTCAATTTTCCGATCAAGAATATAACACAGAAAAATATGTTTATTTTAAAATTGGTGTAAAATTGGATTACAGCACAATTACCGTTGATAATTTGGAAACAGCTATTAAGACTATTTTAACAAGTTACGACAGGTTTGTTTTTTACTTGTATTTACATTTTATCATTAACATACTTTAGTAATTTTCTTCTTCTTCCAAACATTTTTTCTTAAGTATTTGATGCATGATGTATGTATGTATAGATAAGAATAATGTATAAATAAATAATAATAATAAAATGTAACTAATGGGATTAGAATTTTTTACAAATGAGATTACAGATATTAACTCTTATACTATTCAAATGAGATTAAAGTTAAGTTTTATAAATGGTTACTAAGAACAATAAATAAAGTAAGTTTTATCTGTAAACACAAGGCATAAGTAAAGATGAAGGAAGCAAAAAGTGTGAATATTGTATCGAAAAATTAGAAATATTTATTTTTTTCCAGTTATAAAAGTAATATTGTTCGATTGCGAACGCTAATGAACGATCAACCTCGGCCTGTGTCGAAGCAAGTCATGGGCTGGATAGACCACATACTACGTCATGGTGGTCTTCAACATCTCAGAGCACCCGCTGCTAACATGTCGTGGTTAGAATATTATGAATTGGAACTTGTATTACTAATCCTCGTCTCACTAATTGTTGTTTTGACAGTGCTATTGTTTACTGTTAAGACTTGTTTACGTGGTGTTCTGTGTCTGATAAAGAATAAAACTTTACAACGTAAAGTATCATTTCATAAACCATCTAACTTAAAAAAATGATATTCTTACATCGATTAGTGCATTTTTTAAATGTTTTCCTCGTTTGTTATGATAATTATTTTTAAAAATAAATATGAAAAATAGTGTAATTTTAATTTGTTAATGTTTCCGGTGTCATTAAATAAATCTACTTCTCCTCAATCTTTTCACTACCGGGATGACACCAGTTCTCTTACCGCGCTTTTGATTGTTAACGATGATTTAAAGTTGTGTCAAAAGTCATTCATATAACAGCCTGGATGATTGGCATCCACTCTCTTGCTCGAGTTAGGCAATAAACGAGTAGTCCTGGTCCGGCCTGGCTTGAAACTTCTCTTTTTTCTCTATTCTTTATTATCCGGCGACGCGTCAGTAATTCGTTTGATGTTTCTTATGACCATAAGCCACAGTGAAAGGCTATTTACATAGTAAACTAAAATTTTAATTACCTTCATTAGCGTTTCTATTATATCACACAAACTACTGTAAGTAACAAGCAATCTTTTTATGCCATAAGCAGGCAAATCACCCATGGACATTAGCAACATCAGGGATATCATCAAGGCGTTGCCGCTCAAGAAGGAAGCGATGGACCCGCTTCTTGAAGGATTCCATATTATAGCACTGTAGGAACACTGATGCAGGAAGTTCGTTCCACAGTTTATACCTGTGGGGCAGAAAATGTCTTGAGAACTCTACTGTGGATGAACGCCATATAGGTGGTGTTGGTAGGACCTGGTTTTGCGTTGTGCTGAGCGATGACGGAAATTACCCGCAGGTTTTAAGTCAAACAGTTCATCATAACTGTGCACGATAACAGATTAAAAATGTAAATTTGTATTGTGTTTCGATATGAATAAATCTTAATCGTATCATAAAGGTAAGGAAAATATATGGAAAAGAAATGACAGTTGAATACCAGCTTTTGCAGCTGTTTCGTGGCACACCGCAAGAGTCTTCTCATTTTCGCAAAATTAAGTAATCGCCTTCGAAAGAGTAGCAGTTGACATCACCGGGGCTAATTCGTAACAATAACATTTCCCATTACCCGTTGACCTAATGCTTATATCACAATTTCGCTTACGGTTGTCACAGAAAAAACAGATTACCTTCCATTTCAACCGAACCGACAGTGATCCGTAAAGTTCGTTTTCGCAATCTTTTTTGCCGCGCACCTGCAAATTGGGATTTAAGCTTTTTGAGTTTTATCCTGAAGCAAATTTTAGAGCAGTTTTTCAAACATACACTACTAAAAATTGACACTGAACATTTCGTTAGGTTAGTACTTTAGTAAACATACTTCAATCGATTAGATATTGATATACATTATGGATATTTATCAATAAACAAATATAAAATGAAAAGGCTATAAAATGGTATCAGACATATACCAAAGAATACAAAGTATTACTAGTAGAAACGTAGTAAACGTAGGTGAAAGGTTGTTCAGTAATCTTCCTCTAAATCCTTTACTGATTTATGGACACGTTCGGAAACAAAGGCGAGAATTCACATTCAACACATTACCCTTATCTCACAGATTCTCTTGAATTGCAGCGGCCTATATTCAGAGGTTAACACTACCGTAGAAACCACAAGTTTTTTCTTTTTGTTTAGTTCGTTTTAACGTAACTCAATTTTTTCTATGACACGCTTTTATTAGTTTAACCATTGTATATATGTAAATCTTTGAACTCGAACTGAAGTTAGAACAGTGATATTAATATTCTCGTCAGTATTTTTATTACTGTTATTATTTTTTTTCCTTTTCAGTTTTATTAAGTCTAAAAGCGTCAATGTGTTCATTAATATGCGACAACTTCCGATACTAATTGGATCTAAATTCTCACAAAATTAAGATTTGACGACCCCCGTGACGTCACCATGCCGGACCGCTGTTCGCAGGGTCCTGGGTTCGATTCTCAGCGAGACAGAAATCTGATGAGTTTAAATTTCTTTTCTCGGTCTGAGAGTGTATGTATTTCTACGTTGTCCATGATACCCACGACACGGGGTATCCTAGTGTGGGCCTATGAGTGTGTAACGTTATTTATTTATATATGTAGTAAATTTATCATCAAAATAAATGAGTATTATGAAAATGTGAATGAATATTTAGATCAGTTAGGTCACAACGAAAACTCGTTATTGTTACTAAAGAAAGTATCAGAAGCGGACGCACTTGTTAATATATAAATCTGTTCGCTTGTTAACTTTTTCAATGCCGTTAGAAATCAGATCTTCCTTGGGACCGTGAACAAGAAGGTCTGTCTAAAATTATTGCTGTAATCAAAAAACGCGGCTAAACTAAGCGGAATAATAAATAAAATGTCATGCTCTGGGCTACATTTCAACTAAATCCCCTATACAAAACTCACGGGTGTGTTTTGTGAGCGAATACGCCTTTTGTGGTAATCCTTTCTGTCATCACATCGAAATGAAATCATGTAAACCATTTAAGTGTGTATTCAGAATTTCGACAACGACGAGTATCATGCTTTTGTGCCATCGTTTACATTCACCGTTAATAATCTGTGTATGTAAATAAAATCAATTATTGTTTTTTTCTCCTTTATATATGAAATGGTAGGAAATTTAGTAACTAGTAGTAACAAATTTAGTTAGTCTCTTATCGTTTGATAACTAATCCGTAAGTTTAATTTTCGCAATCCTGCAATACATATCAGAGGGATATTTCAGATTTCGATAAAAATATCGCAAATTTTTAAAACGATAATTGCCATTATAAACATCTTCTAAATTTAAATTTTCACCAAAATCTGCATTCAGTTCCAGTTGAAATAGCGCAAAATATAAATCAACGTAACATTTTATTCTTTAAATAGATAGTACTGCTTATTTCACACACACAATTGTATCTAACAATAAAACTAAAAATATATAGTCTTAGCTACGAAGTAACTGTCCAAATATATACAAAGATATACGCCAAATATGATAAAGATAGAAAATAACAACTTTTACTTTTATTGCCAGTATTGCTGAAGCCGGATAGACAAAAGCAATAACTAAGCTAGATATTGGTTTGGTTTGCACAGATTCAACAAATATCTTGTAGCCAAATACCTAACAGTGACTTTGAGGAATCAGAGGTCAGAAATTAATCATGAACTCAGAAGAATAAATATGAAGCTATACTTGAATTACTATGTTAAATAATCCGTGTGTTTTCATAGTTATTCCTCTGTAGCAGAGCATTAATTTGAGCAATTAAAACTTTGGTCTACGTCTAGATGCTCTTTAACGCCCAAAAATAGGCATTTATTTTTTTGCAGCACTTTTAAAGATTTCAAAAGTGATTAACATGAATAAAAATGTTGGTTGTTTTGATCGAAAACTGACACCATTACTCGCAAATACTCTAATAGTAAAGACGTGACATCTATCTAATGAATTATCCTTATCCAATCTCACTAAACTAATTACAACTATTCCCTTGGATATGTTTAAAAAAATTTCGGGTCTCATAATTGTTATTCAGTAGATAGATATTAAGCATGGAACCAAAAAGTAACCATTTTGTGAAACAGAACGTGGAACTCGATGATGATTGCAACACGTATACATAATCGTTTTGTCAATGGACAAAATAAAAATACCCCCTTCAAATAAATACGATTGCTATCTGTTAAACATTTCATTGAGCAGAATTCACTATACTTCACTGATCCTTTCTTGTAATTTATTCTTACAAGAGTACGGCTGCATTGAAACTTTACTGCGGTTATGTGAAAATGCGGCTATTGTAATGGAAAAGACAGAAAGACTTACAATGAATAGAATCTTCCAACGATTGTTAGGCGTATGGAACAAAGCACTATTGTGAACCTTTGTAACTGCTTACGTCTTATTTTTCATGATTTGATGATAGCTTTTTTATTATGTAACTAGACGTTAAAGGAGCTAGTCACATGACGATAAGTGGTCACCGTTTCCCATCCACCAAAGGCGTTACTGATTCTGACTAAGAAAGAATAGAGAAGGAAGAAATACTGGCTTTCAATTTCCCTTACGTACGGAGAGAGAGTAGTACGAGTAGCTAGTCGGGTGGGCGTGATTGAAATTATTTGTGTTATTTTAAAAATAGAATCGAATTAATGTTAATTATTATTTTCTGTATTAATCGGTATGTATTTCAGATATAGATCTGTGCGTAATTCTTTAGGACGTTGTTTAACATGATTGGAAACAAAAACCACAGTGTACACTCAATACATTTTATTATGCTTGGTTGCAAAATCTACTCTGTACTAATATTTTGTTGCATCCAAACTGCACGGAGCTGTATCTATATAATAATTGAATTCTGGATTAGCAAGGAACTATATTGTCCCAAAAATATATTTTGTTCAAACATGACCTCAGTCAATGAAATCATTATAAACTTTAGCGTTCATTAAGATGGATCCAAACATCGAATATAGAAAGAAAAAGATATCTTACGCATCGTATATCATATTTTAGTGGGTTATCTCAGCTAAGGTTAGATAGTATTAGATCGGGGGCGACAAAAACATCGTTTCTCGAATAATCTGAAGCTGAGATCGAGAAATCTAAACGCCGTCGTCATATCGCCTTACAGGGTCCCCAAGGTCTGATTGTTTAAGTTACTAGTGCTGGCGGTTGTAATATATTATTTTATTGGTAAGCAATCTTAAGACTTCATCATTATTAACAATGACTCATAATATACTCAATCAGCAATTGAGCAGCATGGAGTACGCTCCGTAAAGTATGACCTGTGCTCTGTAGTGGCCATGGTGGTTGAAGGCAATTTTAAAACTTGTATTTTTACCAATGTCAGGTGTATATGGAGTCGTCACTTGTCTAACAGTAAAACTTCCAACCACATAAATGTACCCGAAATTTATATTCTAACCTTAAGGAGTATACGAATATTATTGAAATCTTAAGGAAAGATTCCTCAGCTGCTTCAACATTTGATATCAAACCGTGTGTGTGTTATCCGTTGTTCCGGGTTTAAATTATTTTTTCACAATGTTCAGATGCCTCTATGAAATCGATTTTATTTGTAATTTTAAATTGGCAGTACAAGAATGTATGTCAATTTATAACTTTATTTTGTTAAACTTTCAACGCAATATTTATTTTTATATACTTCCTTTTCCATGTTTTATATTTAATTAATAATACGTACAATATATACTACTCTTGCATTTACAATAATCCTAATAAATAATTCTATGAAAACCTTTAGTTGTAGGTTTTGCAAATTTGTGTTAATTTGACACGACGATACCAAACAAACTTTAATTTTGAGATCTCTAAACTATCTTTAGCAAAATCGAATATTTGTAACTAGTTTTGGAGATGGCTCTCAAAAAGCTGTACTTAGCTGGTTATGATCAAGTTATTTATACCTATACGAAATTACAGATTGTAAAAGATTTTTTGAGTTATATCAGCCAAACTTGATACTAGAATTTTATTCGACTGTTGAAAGGGATCTTGCAACTTAATCCCGATCATATTCTCCACCAACATGATATATAGCAACAGCCCTCCCATTTCGTCCAATTTAGAGAAAACCCAGCTACCGTAATAAAGTACCCTAGAAGATACAAATTATAACGCCACCCTGACCGCGTTACCGCGAGAAATTAGTTGACCTTTTCTGTTTGTGTAATCCGAATTTGAAAGAGGTAGTTTTATAAAGATTCGTGCGTAATATCGGTGGGTAATTTTTTGAACCACCGATGTCCAAAAAATTACCAAATCTCACGTAAGTGGAGACTATTATTAATTACACTTTGCTAATAGTTCCCTTCTGTTTTCGGATGCTTTTGTGTTAGCATATAAATAATGATTGAGATACCTTAACTATTCGTTTAAACGAAAGTCGCGTAACTAAGAAACATCTAATAGTAGTAAAGGACCGATAATAATCGAAGGATCTCAAACAAATACGAATACTCTTTAAATAAATTTTCGCCATGTCCTTTTTTAAAATAATCAGTTAGTTTACGCACGATTTATATTACGTCTAATACAAATAAATACATATTGAAACAGGTGTGAATTTGTCTGGGAATTTGTGAATCGCGAGCAGGTGCCATTATTAGGAGATCACGTTTGTGTCGAATTATTCAAAGTTATGCAGGTTCTACGTCAACCTTTTCTCGTGAAGTGAAATTCCCTAACGTTGTTTCTGCTCCTTTAATTTATTATTTAAGAGCTGTTATTAAACTTGCAATGTATGTATACAATATGTGACTCTGTTTATTCGGGTGGTAACTTGCAACTCAATTTGAAACAGATATCTTCATTGACTGAATAGAAATTTTGATCAGATGTTAGGTTTAGATGATACTGCACGATTGGATGTGCGACATCATTATAAATCCGATATGGCGAAACACGCAAGATAACGGACCACTTTTTTAATGTACTCCTAAAATATGGGTTTCAATTGAAAAGAGCTTGTTGAGAGTAATTCGAAAAATAAAATGACGTCACTCTAAATCCAATTTGGCAGACTTGTGAAGATGGCAGACTAAGCTTTTATATTATATAAAAGTCACATGCTGGTATTCGGTTACCACTGCAGATCACCATCAAGTTTTCTGTGATGAAGGGAAGCCATTATAACATCGTTAATAAGATTTTCTGTTTGTTTATGTCACTGGTCTTACACGTTGGCCATAATTACCTTCTATGATAGGATTGTAATAGTATTATATTGTAATATGTTATTAATCTTTTCACTATTACACGGTCATTCACCTGAACAATGATAAATAATAAGAAAATCTAATTAATGAGAAGGGACTGCAGATAAAACAGAAAACTTAAATTTACAACATCACATTGTTCAGGTTTTCTAAATTAATCGTAGTCTCAAATATTAAGAATCCATCATTTGTAAACTAAAATCATCATTGCATAATGTACACGTGTCTAATGCAAGATGCAAGTTATATACCTAGTACTCCAATGTACTGGTTATGATGGCTTAAAGGTACGTTAGTTAGGTTTTAGTATGTCGATGAGGCGATTTTAAAGCTTTTGTTAATTTTTGGGAGTTTTTGTCGTATTTTGAAAATGTCGAAGGGTAATTTCTATCATTAATATTTGGACATTAGTTTTTTCAAAGAAATTCGATGATGAATTAATCGAGTTTTCAGGCTTGCCCCAAATTTTCACATTTACAATGGATGATGTAACGTATGAAAATATAATGTTATAAGAGCCTATAACAAAGTACATAAAGTCATCACAAACATTCTGAAACAAACAATATTATAATAGTATTGTCCACCAGTATTGAATTACGCTGAGTGTTTTCTTTCATTAACTTTGTTCAAAGGCCCTATTAGATGCTAATCACGACCTCGGATACAAACAGTAGCCCCAAATAATTCCAGATTTTCACGTATCAACGCTCCGAAACATTTGTCTAAATGATTAACGATCGGATAAAAATCTCTGAGGAAAAAACGTGACAGTTTTTTTACGAAATCTTCAGGATTTATACGTTTTTAATTCGTTCTTTTTGTGATGTGCTTTCAGCGATTTCAGAAGTGGATGAGCTTCAAAAGCTTGCCAGCCGACAGACTGTTTTTGGCTCAAGGCCAGAGGTTTAGCTGCCCTTTTTTAGCCGCTAAATTTTCAAATACCAGTTTTTGGTCGACTTATTCTACAAACATGCTGGCTGAAATGTTTTTTTACTAATTTGCATTAGTTATGTTGTTTTTGATAATTTCCGAGACAAAGCCCGGTTACGTTATCTTTATTATTCTTGATCGATATTGATCACCTTGATTCATACCAAATTTGTTTTTTCACCTAAAATTAAGTTAACATGCATTTTAAAAAAGATCTGCAAGTAAAAAAGAGTAAATTATTTTCCACCTTTCCATTCCCAGGTCTGCTGGAAGAGATTTCTTGTAGAAATAAGCAGAACCTATGTACATCTTTTCCTAATTTATTTTGTCTTATAAACTGTAAACGTGTACATATGTAAATTGTTAAATAAATAAATTATATTACTGCCGTATTAATGAACTTCTAGAAAGCGAGACAATAAAATCTTAAAAAATCTTTTTTTTTTTACCTGGTCCTAAGATTGGAATTATTTATTTCAATGTCAACGTAATCCTTTGGGAATTGGTGAACTCTGTTATTTAATAATAAATCGAACCCGAGAGTCTTTGCTTCGTAGGTAAAGTCACTCGAAACTATGTTATGTTTGACACTCATTGATTTTAGGATTGGTTTTACGTATGTTACCTAATGGGTATCCATTCTCCATCCATCTGCTCAGAAACTGGGAAATAAATAAAATCATAGAATACGCTGTGCAAATCCAGAT
>DWJN01004383.1:0-12466 GCA_018248895.1 Carystus phorcus
GTGGTGGAGTATGCTCTAGACCTCCTCAGTGATGAGAGACCCGTGCTCAGTAGTGGGCCATTAATGGGTTGAAGGCAGTATCACGGCACAAAAATATATCTCAACATATAAAATTTGGTTATTTTTCGCTATGTTATATAAACAGTGATATACAGGCTATGCGTTGAGATAATGATTGATGACTGTAGCGAGAAAAATAGTTGATGTAAATTTGACACCAATAATAAATAAAGAAGTTCAAGTAACAAGGGCGTGAACTAGTTAAACACAGATGACTTTGCACCCATACGTAATAGCAACCGGGAACTACACGGAATAAGCAAAAAATTGATTAATTACAAAATCATTCATATCTTATAAGATAGATGCAAAAATACCCTTATTATTATAAATGTGAATATAAGTTTGTGTGTAACGCTTTCACACCAAAACTACTCAAACGATAATGATGAAACTTTGTACATATATTCTTAGAGGCAGTAAAAGGGATATAGGACATTTTTAATTAAAAAATATGTATATACATATATATATAAGAAAGTTATGTTATGATTTTTGATGTTTATTTAGGGTATTCAACTGGAGCGAAGCCGCTGGTAAGAGCTAGATATAATAAAAATAACTGATAAAGGTCTGTATTATAAGATATTTTACAACTTGATCAGGTTACAATAGTCACCATGCAGAATCGCCATTCGAAGGGTCCTGGGTTCGATTCCCAATGAGGTACAAATTTGAATGATGAGTTTAAATTTCTATCCTCGGCCTGAGAATGGGTCTCCGTTTCTTTATTGTCCATGGCACGATAAATAAAGTCTGTGTTATCAGTGTATCGTTATTGGTCGAGATAATTTCTTAATAAATATTATTAAAATAACAATAATTTTTAGACTTTTATTTGCTTAAATGTGTGTTTATTTCATCATATCTGAAAAACTGTTATCTGATGTACGTGCGGTTTTTACTGATTTACTTTAGTAAACTTGAATTAACATGTTTTTTTAATTACTGTACAAATAAAAAAAAATCATATAATCCCATCTAACCATTAATTCAGTGTCTAACATATAGGTAATTCAGTGTAGATTTCCTAAAACAAATAAAATAATTAACTCTTAGCACCTTATACATATATTTTATTATTATTTATTTACGTAACTAATTGCATTGATAAACAACCTTATCTCTGTTTTTCTTTTGGTCGAAAGCTTTTCGTCTACATCGATAACCCCTCACATAAAATTTTCTGTCAAATTGATAAGTTATGAAGCGATACGTCCAAATATAAAACATACAATGACGTGGAGGTCATACAACGCGTGAGACTTTGTACAATCGATTAAAACACAGTCTATCTATCAAAAACAGTGGTAGTAAAAATTGCAGCAATGTTAATCGGGTCGTGAAATAGGACCATTGTATTGCAGATACCCGATACGAATATGCAACGGCTAAGCTACGTTTCCGATCAAGATTTTCAGCCCTTAACCCTTTCGTATATAAATAATAAGACTGATTTTTCATTGCCATGAACATGAGTTGACCGACCGTTAAGATGTAAAAATGTAGAGGCCACCCACGAGTTACAAACAATTGCACAAACACTCGGTATAACCCTCGCACGTGTATGGTTCAGCTAACAAAGCTTACTACAGAGCTTAAAAGCTCAGGTAGTGGTCCCTGATCCATTTTGTTGTGTGATAAATAATTTGAAACAAAACAAAACTCTACTAATATTTCTGTAAACTTATCTGAATCGTGTATGAGCAATTTCCAGTCTTGAAATTAAATAAAACCGATGTAAAGTTAGAATCAGAGGTAATAAAGTAAAGTATCATCGTATTTAATGTGTATTTTATTCCAAATATGACACTATACAAGGTAATAGAAAGTGAATAGGGAATTTTAGTACATCTTCTTCATATACATATATCATTCTTCGGCATATACATATGTATGTCAGAGAATTCCTAGGCGGACAGTTGTTAACAGTTGAACTGATTGTGACGAAATATTTTTTGTGTTTTCAGGAGGATTCTAAAATGGTTTAGATTAACAATTTAATCCGATAAATTATTATATGTTGCAAGACAACATATCTGCTGAATCCGCTAGTTTTTATATATTTCATATGTTATATGTTGCTGGGAGTTCTTAAATTTTAAATGTTTGTCAATCCACTTGCGTTATTGGTATATCATAGTTTAACTGCCGAAATTAAAATTTGTTTTACGATCGATAATAACAGACGACCTTACGAATATCCTATTTCACAGCCCAATCCTTATTTTGTGGTGAATTATCCCCGTATTTAAAAAGCATACTTACTTATCAAACATTGTAATAGAGGAATTTTCAATTTTGACATAAGTCAATTTTACCTTGTGTTTTTCAACAGAACTTTGTAGCTACTTTGAGCATATGACGTTTTCTAACAAACACATAATTTATGAAACTTAAATATTTTTTATAAATTTGTTTGGATGACTAAAGGTTCACGGGTATTGTCACAGGTACTTGCAAATATTATTTGTGTGTGTGTTATGTGTTCGCGATTTTCAAATATACTATGTAGCTGTATTCGTAGTAATAGTAGTAGTAATAGTAGTAATAGTAATAGTAATCAGTGGGGGTCACAAAACATGTTTTAAATGTAAATATATATTATTTACGCACCGCAAATGCAAATTAATGTATAATGTTTGCGCAGAATAAATGATGTAGATTCCTTCAATAATTCTATAATTCATTAGGTCAGTCGCATTAATGTGGATAGTTAATGTGATATTTTTGACAAGAAATATTGGTTAAACACATATCTTGAACATTAACGGACTTCAACTACTTTCTAGTTACAAGAGAGTATAGTGCTAGTACTTTAGTAACGTAATAAACTAATTTAAATGTATGGAAACGTTTATCATTATCGATATATTATAATTCATTTACTTAGATAGGACTAATATCCAAGGCAAAGACGGTGGAAACCAGTTGAATAAATAAATCAATAACCAGCTATATATAACATAAGCTGATAAAAGTATATCGATATAACATAATAATTATTATCCAAATGACTTAAATTGAAACATGTTATTGTTAAAAGAATATTAATATTTCATCAGTATTTCCCGAGTAGGCATAAATGTATAAATGATGTTTAAAGAACATAGCGTTTATTTGTGTGTGCTAGTTTATTTGTGTGTGCTAGTTTATTTGTGTATGCTGTTGAATTAAATTGTATAATGCACATGTTATTTTTATATATTCAATTATTCACAAAAAATAATAAAAGTAATAAGTACATACATAAATAATATTAATAAGTACAACTGTCATATAAGTATAGAAAATAATTTATTTTATTTCTGATTTTAATGTCACAACTACAAATTAGCAGCAGACGGTAACCTAGTCGATGTAATGATTTTAGCGTATTTAGTAAACAAAACTTCAACGTTGAGTTGTTGAACACAGTTGTTATAAAGACATGGCACTTGTAAGCAAATATAAATGAAACATTGTTAAATTTCTATTTAACGGGAACGGTAGGCTTTCAGAATAAATTTTATTAGTTTTACTATACTTACATGTTACAAAAACAATATCTAAATATACATATATACCTCAAAGGCGACTCAACGACTGACTGACATAGTGATCTATCAACGCACAGCCCAAACCACTGGACAGATCGGGCTGAAATTTGACATGCAGGTAGATGTTATGACCTACGTCATGCATGATGCCTACGCATCCGCTAAGAAAGGACTACGATCAATTCTACCACCAAGGGGATAAAATAGGGGATGAAAGTTTCTTAACGTGAGCGAAGCCGTGGGCAAAAGCTCGATTTCATAATAACCATCAAAGAAAAGACACGAGCAACATTATCACTGATCAAACAATCGACAAATCGACAAATGAATCACCTTTCACAATTGATAATTGATTATAATTATAAAGTAATCCAGATCTATATAACAGACATTACTGGAACCAGACTATTAAAACAAGAACTAATCCACCTTAATTCAAAAATATCAAGATGAAACCATTATCACTTGTTTATATGAGAATTGTTTTGCTCCTATATCTATGCCACACATCTGAAATATTATTTATTAGCTTTTACCGCATTAGTTTGTAATATATCATTACAGCCAGACAATCGTATTGTAAAAAAAGTATGGAAAGTTAAGTTTACATTTACAAAACTAGCCATATGATTATTAAAATTATTATAACAATTTATAACGATATCTTTTCGTATATATTCGATCATTTGAGAAAATACGAAACAATTAACACTATTAAATTTAAAATTATAAAAAAATACTCGTGACATGTGTTCTTTCTAGACCATTTGTAAGCTCAGTCTAGCAACTTATTACAACGCGTCGCACAAAATAGGGAACTTCAGTTTTCGACTTACGCCTCGTAAGCGAGTTACAATGCTGCCTTGGCTAGAATTAAAAAAAAAATGTTCAGTGTTGTTACAAAATCATACTGGCATAATTATTAACTATACGCTTAACGTGATCGAGGTCAATTGTTGCGAAATCGTCATTACGGCGTGATGTTAAGGCTACTTGACATTTTTTGCGAAATTATTGAACGAATTAAACGCGAATATATGTTTGTAGGTCAGAACATGAGTTTGCAAGTGGAGTGCACCAACCAACCATTGTAAAATGACTTAGACTACATTTCACGTTATATTCCAACAGCAAACTAAATGATATACTAGTTCTTTGATGAGCCTGAAATAAATAAGACGAGCCTTTCAAAAAATCGGTCAATTTAATACTTATTCTATTTAATATTACATTGTGTATTAAAAAAACATGCACAGGTAAAAAAAGAAAATTAAATTTCGCAATATATGTATTTACTTGTGTTGTAGTGTACATCATTTACAAAACGTTTTAATAATATTGGAAGTTCAATTCTGGATTGGTTGATATTTTTATACTATTTACTTAATCTAACAGCGCTTTGTGATACCTAAACGTTTATCAGTAAAGGAAACTTAGTTATACTTGAAACAGTAGCTATTAATTTTCCTCAAGCTGTATATTTAATAGAACCTTCAAAACACGCCGCGTCTAATGGTTTTTCTTCTTTCGACCTGCCCTAGCTTAAATAGACTAAGTATGTATGGTTTTGTCTATCGAGACTTTAGGTAATTCTATAAGATCAGTAACTAATTTTATTTGAATATTATCTATTGTATTTTATAAAATATGCATAATATTACTAAGGTTGTTGTTTGTAGTAGTTTTTGACTTTCGTTAATTGAGCTTTAAGTTCCTAAGACGAAATAAATAATTTTACTTTGACTTTGTGTATATTCATTTTATAGTATTAGCAATTCGGCTGGAGAAAAAACTTGAGTCCTCTTTTATTAGTATAGATGAAATAAGATCACTCCGCTAACAAATACATTATGAGTTAATAACTTGTATTATGTACCACTATCTGAACCAAACAAATACTCCTCCATTTTCACCATTATATTACATTGAAAATACGTATCAATGATTATACCATTTAAAAGATTTCATTATTGTCCCATTTACGTATTGGAGTCATTTTATTAACTTACGATACCATAATAGGTATTCTACCCTTTCATTGTTTATATTTTTTTATAACAGCATTTCAATATCTTTAATAGGCTGAGCCTTCCGTAGAATACCCCAGACATTGAATTTTAATAGTAAAAACTCATCAAGTTGAGTAAATTACATGAAAACTATAAAACCATAACTATATAACTTAACATTACTTATTAGTATGTATCTAATAATATTAAATGATTTCTTAGTAAATCTTAGCAACTGCGCGACCGAAATTTTTCCGATTTGTAATCATTCAGTTTTATTCACCATAATCTGCTATAAACGTTGTTCGTAACTTTTTTATAATCCTCGTACAATCTTACTAGATCAGTAACTAATTCTATTAACAATATAAGTATGTATTTTGTGTTTTATACAATATGCATAATGTTACTGAGATTGTTGTTTTTAGTAGTTTTTGACTTTCGTTAAGTGAACTGTAAGTTCCTAAGACGAAATAAATAATTTGACTTTGACTTTGACTTTATACTTTAGAGGTTTTATTGAGTACTATAGCTTAATATTGTAACATAAACCAGGTTCCACCACCTGGACACCTGGCGGTCTATAGTTCAGTTCTCACGTCATTTTCTGCTTCGTACGTGTAAACTGTGGAACGAATTGCATCAGTGTTCCCACAGTGCTATTACATAAGATTATTCAAGAAGCGGGTCCATCGCTTCTTTCTTTGCCGGCAACGTTTTGGTGACATCCCTGATGTTGCTAATGTCCATGGGCGACGGTGATCGCTTACCATGAGGCAAACCATCTGTTTAAACAAGCAAACGCCTACTTACGGAACAAAAAGGTAACCTTTTACAAAACAACATTTCATGTACGGAAAATGCTTTCATCGGCAAACGTTATCAAAGCTCATAAAGCCCCAAGTTTCTACAATCATTAAATTTACAACATATTTTGTGTTGATAATAATCGTCAATGCCAGACTACCAGTTTATGAAGATCCGTAGATAGTAAAAATTTGACTGGAAGTCGGGAGCATCTTTTATTTGTTATATTGGCGATGGAAATACTCGAATTGGAAAATGCGATGTATATAGTTAACGACACAATTTTTTAAGGATTTCTGGTATAAGCTCAAACTCGCTAACATGTTGAGTCTAACAGGAGTAAGTTTTGAAATATAACAAATGTACTTACAATTGCATGTACTTATTTAAAATATGCATTTATGTTGCAACCGATAACAGATTCCACAGTAACTTGAAGCATGTTCAATTCCAGTAAGTTACGCTCAAAATAAATTATACGTACAGTTCTTTCATGAAACGAGAGATCGGATCGGGTGCCAAGAGTCGGGTCTGTACGGTTAAAATCGCAATACTTTTCACATTTGTCACAAGACTGCTCGAATTACAACAGACTCATATGAGCAACGGCCTGCTTATACCACTCGACATTATTCGCTTAAAAACCAGGACAAATCTCAATTTTTTTATATGTATTTGTGGTAGTATTCGTTTACGATACTCATACATTCCTTAGTCTATTAAAATAAGAAAAGAAATGAATTTAAATTAATTAATTGACTTAATCTGTTATGAATTTTCTTGCGTTTCTATAATCAGAAATATTTCAAAGAATTTATCATATTATCATCGAAACTCGAACTCGGTTCATCACTTTTAAAAACAATACTAAGATGAAAAAAATTGTGTGCTTTTATTATAATACATTTGTATGTGTACCTTATAATTACACCGTCACGCGTTGCATAAGTTAATAATATATTTTTATGTAAAATCCAATGTCCCAAATCCTTTGCAAATATTATTGGTAGTGTTTCATACAAGTCGCCACTTGCCAGTCACCGCCAGTATAGCTATTAAGCAGTGTAGCACGACTCGCGAAACATACTTCGTTTTATGCCAACGGGCGATATTTCATCAAATTCATTGCCGATTTGATGTTGATGCCGTTTCAAACAATGCCCTCTTTTAATGAAATCTTGCACTTACATATTTCGCTCTTGACTTCCATCTAATACCGTCTCGCTGTGTTTATAACCGAGGAGACCTATAGAAGGCATATAGCTCCAGTGTCGACACGCGGATAACTCAAATACAAGAACCTCTCTCTACATATATCTGAGTTATTGTGAGTTTATTTTAGTGGCCGCAGTCATTGAAATACGGCCAAAGTTAACTAGAAGGGGTACAAATAAAAAAGTACTACATGATCAATTAGATTCAACTCCCATTAAAATAGTTCTTACGTAACATCAGTATCATTTTTTTTATGTCAATTATGTTTTTATCAAAATAGCAAACAAACGTGCAGACGAGCAACATGATAGTCAAGGGCTACAATTAAAAAACGAATTTACAACATGATCAATTAGATTCAACTTCCATTAAAATAGTTTTTACGTAACATAAGTATAATTTTGTTTATGTCAATTATGTTGTCATCAAAATAGCAAACAAACGTGCAGACGAGCAATATGATGATCACTCCTGCCTTGGAATACTGACAACGCAAATATCATCACCGTTGTCGGCCAAGATGTGAGAATAACGAAAGGCAGTATTGGTTCCTAAGCCCCAAACACACGACTAAATAAAGAACGTGATGGTGAGGTTAATGACTTACTAACATTACTTACAGACCATGGAACCACCAATCATGAGATTGAGCAGTATTCTCAACCGCCCCAATAGGGCAAAAAATTAATTAACTATAATTAATATTATATAAACACTTTAAGGAAATGGAAAATTGTAATAACATGATAATATTATGATCTATGAAGTAATTATTACACACTTGTTTATCATCTATTCAAGGTAATCCGTAACTAACTAACGTAACTGATATTTCTCAAATAGAGAATGATTATCTTCGGAGAAGCTATAGCTTCATCCGAGAAAGGTGAAGTTATAATCTAGTGGAAAAACAAAGGCTATGAGTACCAGTGGCTACCAGTGTGGGAAAATTTTATGCTGTCCGAAGGCCTTTGAGATAGGTTAACTACTCAACCACATATACTACTACATGTGTTCGCTTGGCGTCTAAAAAATGCACTTAAAGTTTCGTTATATTTTGCTGCGCTCTATGAATGCCGCCCAGACCTCCGACAATTGTCAGCATTGGCCTGTAAAAGACATCAAAAGTTGGCCAAATACTCGGTGGACGGGATTCGCATAAGGATTGTATTTGGCTTAGATTTGGCTTAACTAAGACTTAAATGCCACTCTCGTTTAAACCAACTATTAAAGCTCTCATTGTGTCGAGCCAAAAAATGTTATATAATTCTTCTGTTTTCATCAGGTGAGTCATTTGCTCCTTTATCGATTTATTACAAAAAGGGGAAACAGGAAAATTATAAGCTCCGATATTTCCTTCAATACCAATAATAATTTGCACACAACTTTACGCAATACAGATTCAAACTTCACAATTACTAAATCGCATTGAACGTAGAAAATATTTAATACAAAAAGTGCTTTATTTCAGTTTAAATGACTCCGAAAAATTCCGCCTAACGAAACGTAAGTACTCTCTACTGACGATTAAAGTTACAGATTATCCAAAGCCACCCTCGTGGAAAAAAGGTTAAAGTGAAATGATTGTGAGAGTAATTCTACAGAAAAATAAAACCCAAAAGTAGTAAAATAAAATTGCTGTCATAATATTGAATACTGTATTATTTGGATTTCTTATCAACGAATATAATATACCTATTTAAGAATAAAACAAATCGATTTTATTAAGCATCAGCCTTTACCGAAACTAGAAAAACATTTATGTCTCATTACTTTTTACCTTTTGCCTTCAATTTTAAACCCTTTACATTGAAAAGTAGTGTAAAAATAGTTAAAACAAAACTCATGCTGTTATACATACGTATGGTACATCGTATGTATACTTCATACGGCGTCAAAGATATTATATAACGCTAAAAATGTAGACTGTTGTTGTTGTTGTTTGTTAATATTGTTCAAGTTAAAATAATATACGAATGACCTGATTAATGTATAAGATCTGTTATTATTATAACCAATCACTGACATTATAAAACGCTTCGCGTCGCGGCTTTTATTTCGTCCGCGGTCAATAATTGACTGACTGACAGGTAATAAAAAACTCTTATTGAGGGCACATCAGTTCAGCACATTTAGGTAGGTAGTAAAAAAATCCGAAACTTGGATTGACCACTAACAGTCGATAAATTCACATAGAAACATCATAGTGCAGTACGTTCTAAAGCTTCTCAAATATGAGGAGAAAACCGCATGAAAGGTTGCCTAAACCAATTATTATTAACCTAACCTAACCCTTAAAATATTTAAGTAGAATAGATCTCATATTATCAGTGAAATAGAGCCAATCGAAACAAATGAAATGAAACGAAAAAGTGTTTGACATAATGTGGAAAATAATTTTAATAATCCTTACTGAAAATAACCGCACAGAGATGTCGTAATGCAAAAGTGATGAAACATTTGAATAACTGACTGATAAACAACGGACAACTTTCATCAATGGACCTATAAAACTCAAAACATAGCTTAACACAAGGATTTATTATAGAGATTATTCGATTCGATCAGAGATTAATTATAATGGATTTTTTTTTAAAATTGTGCCTCGATGAAAAACGATTCTTCGTACGATTTATTTCAAGTTGACTACAAAAGACTTCTTATAAGTATAACATTTTCGAGAACTATATAGTGGGAACCATTAGTGATGTAAGTAACTATTAGGTTTTTTAACTTTGTTTGTTGAAAAACGGCGATAGTGTGCAGCGGTATTTCAGTTGTATGAAAACTGTCGAAAGGCCCTGTATAGATATATGTACATATCTGTATCCACTTAATTGTCTACCCTTACTTTAGTACCTGGCATAAAACTATTGTTCCCGACCTTATTCCTCAGCATTAAAAGGCGAAACCCAAATATTAATACAGGTGACATAAAACGCTAATTAAATAAACCAAAACGTGGTGATAATTTGCGAGATATTTCATCATTATAATTTTTAAACGCACTTGTTGTAAATAAACCCATTATCTTATTGACAATCTGTTGGCCGTTCGTGATGAACCTTATGTCAGGGGCGACAGATAATGCCGGCTCACTTCATTACTTAATTTTTTTTTATTATTCCAATGTTACAAATATCGATTTAATACTAGAATCATTTAAAGGCATATTTTTTTTTATAATTTACTAGCTGTACCTGCCATATAAAAAAATTAAAGATAAGTCAGCATATATCAACAATGTGTCCAATCCATCAGCAAAAAATCAATTTTCAACTGTAATTCCTGAACCATGTCCGATCGATACAATTTTGGCAGCAAACCTTTTTAAGAGAAATCTGAACAAAGTTGCTACAGACATCAGTGATATAGCTCCTACCATTTCAGACTCCATATAACAAATAAACAAACATAGATTTTTAGATATGTAGATAATTTTTATGCATCTAATTAGCCAATGATCAATCAAATAACTTACGACGATGGTAATATTCACCATCACCGTCGCTCATTTAATTCAGTATCCGTATTTTAATATTACAAATGCGTGAGTTTATTTGTTTTTTTGTCCCTATTTCATATCAAAACGGAACGATGGACCGATGTGATATTTGGTATGGAGATAGATGAAGGACTAGAGAGTGCCATATGATCCTTTCTATCGCGGAAAAATATATCACTTTTATGGAAAAATACTCTTCAACCAAATAAATCAAATAAGCGCTATAGATGGCATTATGACATACTAACAGCATGACATTCAAAATTTGTTCTCACACTGACAGGACACGCATTGAAAAGTTTAAAGTGTATATTTGTATAAATACACAAACTAAAATACATGCCGAAGAAAAAACGGGTTTTGTCAGAAAAATCGTGATTTACAATTCGCAATGTATTATTTTATAATCTGTTAAGTCATTTTCAGGAGTATTTTTATTGTTTACATTTCTAGATCACTTATTAAATTAGGTAATTTTAAATAATTTATATTTAAACGTCTTAGCGCTTTTAGATTGTAATCTTCAGGCACCTTTTTTGAAAATAACTATAAATTAGCAGCTTCATAATAAGCTCTGAGATAAACCAAACATTTTAAATTCGATTTTAGGAAGCAAAACTTCATCGTATTCAAGACCTTCAAGAATATACGTAAGGGATTGACCAATTCAAGCAACTTTGGTGGCGTTTGACACTTTAATAATTTATTTGTGGCAACATGTCTTTCGTAATTTGAAGGCCAAAAACTAATAGAAGTTTAGTGATTTAGATGGATTGCTTAGTAATTCATCAACACACACTGAAGCAACCTGTTGGAATATATCCTTAGCATCCTCAATCAAGAGAATGGACGTTTTAACCACGCAATATACTTGGTGTTCTTAAAATTCTATCAACCATGAGTCGCTATGACGTTTACGCAAATCAGCGGCTATCGAAGTGAACTCTGGTTATCATTCTGCCGTCGTCACTGATCATTATATCACCGACCTTGTTTATTTGACTTTAAATCTCGTAAAATGTGTGAAGGCAGTAAATATTATTAAGTTAAGAGCAGATTCGTATGACTTTAACTCATATCTTACGGTTATTCGCAATAACAAATAAAAAAACTTGCAGCTTTTCTCTTTTTATTTTGTTTCGAAACAAATATGATACAGTTGTCTCAAAATGTATTAGTATCATTAGTACAGAGCTTAACAATTATTTATATGAAGAGCCGGAATATTAGTAGAAGAGCCACGGGATGGAGAATGATCGCCGAAACTCATGGACATCAATAACACATAGAGCATCATCGAGGCGTTATCGATCATGAAAATACATAAGAAG
>DWJN01004384.1:0-12464 GCA_018248895.1 Carystus phorcus
TTCCCCATAATTTTTTCGTCTACCTTTCTACTTCCTAAATGTAATGAGTCGTATTCGCTATTATATTATTATTTTTTTAATCTATATCCACAGTATATGTATATCTCTACCTAGTCTATGACCACAGCCTTTGTACGAAATGTCATTCATACTTATATGTCATTTTACAACGTATACCTATCTCTTTTCCCAGCTGTCTTAGCCGGTTATTTTTAGGTTAAAATTCTAAAATAAATTCAAGAAACGAACGGCGGTACATACTTTGTTAAGTAGGTTATTTTAAAATTCCAACGTGTGCCAATATATTCTATGTTCATTAAAATTGCGCATTAAGATTACTATACATATAATTTGCTGGTTCATTGTGATTCTATTGTTTACCCAGGGTTATGAAACAATAAGAGGATCAGTCCTGCCGCCTACGGAGCGTCAGATCTAATTGAGCCATGTCCGGTGATGTACAACCAAGAAAGCGCAAAGATAAAAAACGCAAGAAAGGTAACTATAAATTAGTTTTTATATTCAATTTTTTCTACCTGTACCTCATCAGGGTTTGCTGAATCTGGAAGGAATTTCTGAAATTATAAGTTATTAGTTTATTAAATGTAATACTAAACATGTGCTATTGTCTTAAATCTATTTTTGTTCACTATGTGTCATTTAAAGTTACCAACTTTCATATATTTCCCTATAAGCCTACCATGTATTGAAGGTGAATCCCTTAATTTAGTATGCTATTTGAATGTTCCAGATGAGGTCAGTTTGGAGGAGCACCGAGGCACAGCGGCCACATTTGGTGAGGGAGATGTCCAGATGCATTCTCAACATGACCACGGCACGGGTGGGCACTGGTGTGCAAAGATCATTTTCTTTTCACTCCTAGCTGTTCTTGTTACACTCATCGGATTAATTATATTGGAAAATAGAGGTCTTACTGAATGTGAGTATTTAGTATTTTAATAATGCTAATTATTTGCAATAATTAAATGAATTAGGCTTGCAGTAAGTGGCAGTTTACATCATTGTTACAAGTGCAAATTAAAACTTCAAATCCTGTTATGGTTAATTTAAATAAAAGGATTGTAGTGAGTGGGCCATCAAAAACCCTTTACATCTTGAAGAATGGAACTAAACATTTAACATTAGTTTTATTTCAATAGGTTCTCAAATAGAAAGATATGTTAATCAAAAGTGTTCATAAAATATTTAAGATTACTATTTCTTTGTCTAATTAATAAATAGGTATGATTACAATCTTATATTACATAGCTCTTGTTAAGATTGAACCCACACAATTTGAAGTATAGATTTATGGAATGAAGTAAGTTACATATATAAATGAAAATAAGATTTTTATCATACCAGTGAATATCATGAAATGACATAAAATATTATGAATATCATGGAATATTGTTATTGCAGTGGAAGCAAATGCAGTGGAATCACAATACTCTGGATTATTAGATGGCTGGATAGAAGATACTCCTGACGATGATCATCATGATGCACATACATTAGAATTAAAACATCATGTGAGTATTATTATTTTGGTTTTCCTGTTCAATTATAATGTGGGTATCTTCAAGTCAAAAGTGAATAGGCTTCTACTAAGTTAAAGAGCCTTCCTACCCAAGACTACATCACCACCTATCAACAGGTGGGTTTGTCAAGCATTAATTAGAAATTTTATTAAAAATTGAATAATAAACTTTATTTTATGCAACATAGGCTGTTCGTTGGGTTTGTACCACAATTGTGTTTAAATTTGATTGCATTGGAGTAGCTTGTGAAATGTGCTAAACACATCAGGGTGCTTAAACATGATCCTCTGAGACATGAGCACAACCTCAAATAAAATAATTAAGTTTCTGCAATTGAAATAACAACTATGCAGAAAAACATGAAAATAATATATTGTATACAACTCATTTGTGCTTTCATTAGCAGGTATTTTAAGTGGGTAAAACACTATTATATTTATAATTAAAATGCGGTAGAACATGCATATTCATATTTTAGTAAACATTCCACAAATGAGTTCATTTACCCATATATAAAAGTACAACATTCACTCTAAAATATGCATGTAGATACATTTTGAAACATTCGAAATGAATGAATGCCTGTAACATTTATATTTTATTATAAAAAAATAATGTTGGATGTTTATTATACATAATAAAATTAAGAATATCTTGATTATTACTCAGATATAATTTTTTATATTTAAAATTCTAAATCTTACACTTAAAAAAACTTAGCAAGACAATGAAGACATTGATGAATCTGGAAATGTTCACGAGTTTGATGAAGAGGACGATGATACCGAAGATAATGATGACGAACACGATGAGGAGTTCGATCACGATGAAGTTGATGGTGACGAAGACGAAGTCGACGACGACGGAGATGATGAGGATGAAGATGAAAATATTTCAAAAGAGGTAGATGATGAGGATGACGACGAGAATATTTCAAAAGAGGTAGACGATGAGGATGAAAACGAAGTTGTGTCGAAGGAGATGGATGATGAAAATGCTTCACAGGCAGATGATGACGATGATGATGGTATTCAAGAAGATGAGGCTGTTGAACGACCCGAAAATGATTATGATAGTAATGAGGACGAAGATGATGAAATGAATATGAAAACCCATGAGGTGTGATTCGATCTTAAATAATCTAGTATTTTTTTTTTATTTTAACAAAATGCGTATTTCCAAATTTTGCATGGCCATCGCAATCGTTTTATAATTAATTTGCAAGTTTATACTGATTTTATAACACAATAGAAACAAAAAAGCATTTGTAACTTGCAGAAATTTTCAATCCTACAACCGATAGAAAAAACTATATATACATATATTGCTTAAACCTAACTCATTTTATTTGCTTTGTTCAGTAGTAAAGCAGATGCATAAAACGTCTGTATTATTTAATTTAAATCTTTAAACTTTTACTATCGACAAGAGATTTATTCCAAAATCTAACAGAATAGATATGCCAAACCTGACGACAATGACGACGACGACGACGACGACGACGAGGACGATGATGATAATGTACATCATGAAGACCAACGAGATGAAATAGACGACGTTGAAGGTGATAATGATGATGACCAAGACACGGGAGTTGATGATAATGATGTTAGCAATGAAAAAGTCGATGATGACGCACAAAGTGTTGAAAATGACGACAGCCAAGAGCAGGATGACGAGGTGCAAATAAATGTAGTGACGTAATACGTGTGCCAACCAATTTACTTCTATTAATAATTAGTTCGATTGGCCACTAACAAAAATAAAGCTTACTACTTTAAATTCCGAGTGAATTCTTATGCGTCCTGGTATCTAAATGAGCCAAAAAATATATATAACATTTTTGGCGACTGATTCTTTTAAAAAGAGTTGAAGTTTAAGAGAGAATAATGGTAAATATTTGTGGCCTTTTTAGCTTATTTTCTCTCTCACTTTGTGCGAATTTTAAAGCTTATATTTTTGTTTCTAATTGGTAATGAAATAAGACTTTTTGGATTAGCTGTATTAACTGTCAATTATTTATTGTATGTTGTACTCTGATATGTTGAATAATTATAAATCATGCAATATTTTAATACATGCGTAATGATTTTTGTTACTGAACCTTTATAATAATTTAACATTCAGTTGAACAGAATATTGCTTTATTCACAAGCAATAAAGAACTACTGAAAACTTTCGACAGATCAAGAAAAATCTTTGAGGGCTGGGCCACATGCAATTATTACTAAAGTTAAACACATGTTACAGGGTTTAATTTATAGAAAATACAATAACATATTAGTCATTAGTCTTTCATATCAGTAGAACCGAAACTCATGTAGAAAGTGTGTCGCTTATATATATATATAACACGCTTATTTAACCCACTTTCAGCTTAAACCGAAACATTTGTATTTTTGATAACAAAAGCTACTGCGCACACGATTCATGCGGATGTTTACATAATTACGTTACTGTAAACGTCTTTAAACATATGCTTTGTTTTAATTTGTGTTATTGATAAATTTTTCAACCTCGCCAGAAAAAATCTTTATATTTCATTTTACAAGTAAAAAAGGACAGAAAGATAAAATTGAATCTGAAACTAGCAACATTTTGCTCACATTTTTTTTTATTAAATGAAAAAGGTAGATTGTTTGGCTTTCCAAGGAATTACGTAATTAGTGAGAACTATCATAAACATATAATAACATATCTCTGCTTACCATCTGGCAGGATAGTAGTCAAGCATTAACTTATATAGAGTTAAAAAAAAACAACAGTGAACCTTCTATTATAGATAATGGTAAATAGGCATGAGATTTTTCCAATTATTATAAGTATTATATCATATTCTCTGTGACAGGATGATGATGAACACGAAGAAGATCATGAAGAAGAAGCAGAAGAAGAAATTGAAAAAATAGAAAAAGAAGTGTCGGATCAAGACGAACCCGAATCATCAGAGTTAGCTCTTCCCGATGCCAGTGTTGAAAAGGAAGAAGGTAAAGACATCCTACTAGTTAATTACAAAGTTCAAGATCATTTAAAATCCGCTCTTATTTAAATTAATGCTTATTACATGTTTTTAATCTGTCCTTTGTCTGAAAGTCAGGTAATGACGATTTTATCGAATAGGAACCTTTTGAGCATGTGATTATTTTGTTTGATTTATCAACGTCGTAATGAATAAAATATTGTTCATACTTATCTTTTTTATCATTACTATGACTACAGTCTACAGGTGTCGACAGACATGAAAAGGCCAGAACGTTGGTATGGCAAGGTTTAATAGAATTTCCATTCACAGAAACATCATTGGAAGTTGTGAGCCCCGATGAGGAATATGAGGAAGACGATAAGGCGTTTTTGGAAGTGGACGATCTCGATGAGCCTGCCGTGGAGCGAATCGCTCCTCCGCCGCCAGGCAAGCCGTACTTAGAGGTAGGTTTGGGATATGGGTAGAGAAATTTAATATATATAGAATTAGACATATTACAAATCAAATTTACATATATCAAATATAAATCTGTTCTAGTAATAAATAGGTAAGTAGATGTGTAGAACTCTTTAAGTTAAGGCTTACTTACTTATGATAAGTACATTTTAGATGTATAAGAATCTTTGAGTTAATGCTTTTGATACATATTAGTTAGTTGTATTATAGTTTATTGAGGCATACTTGTACTTTATTGGGGCGGCATAGAATACTAAATCCAATCTCATACTGACAAACCAGGGTTTTGTAGGAGGAAAGAGATGCCCAATCAGCTCCTGCTTGGTGGTAGGGATTCGCGTAAGGATTATTGTCAATAGGTACTAATATTAATAATATTATTGTTCGTTTTCTGTATCATGAAGCCGATCTGGGTAGCTACCACGCTTTTGCAATAATCAGTCAGCAAACGACTATTGTCTAAGATGGAGGATGATAGCCAATAATTTCTCTCCCTACTTTCTGGGTCCGGAACAAATAGGTGATCACTTTGATGTGACCAATATCCATGGTCCATTACTAGTTCTCCACACAAAGGTGTTTTTGACAGATAGAAGACGCAGTCTCTTCAGAGTCTCCGCCCGACACCCTAGCAGAGGAGGAAGAATATGAGAAACAGCAGGAAGAACTTCGCCAGCAAGAGGCTCAGTCGTCTCACAGTAAGTAGATAATTATTGGCCATTTTTATTTAAAAGAACATAAAGTAGATAGCGTGATTCATAGTGAAATTCTGATATCAACTTGTCGCAGTACACTCATTTGGCTTAAGCTTATATTGAACGAATTCATGTTATCAATGATAGTTTAATGGAACATATAAATATTGTCTGTGATATTGAAAGAAGTAATTGTAATAAGAATGTCTTTAATTAAACGCAACGTAAGGGTATGCGCCACCTATAATGCTGCCTTTTGCTTACATACAGTTTAAATAAATTCTATTCTTTGATTTCGTAGTTATGGTAAACTATATTTAAATTGTATTGAAAAATATCATTACAGATAGGTATTGTCTATCATTATGTTTATGTTTCTTAGCTTTTTTTTTCAAACGTAAGAGCAATAACGGAGTCTTATTTAGACTACATAATATGCGTTGTTGAAATAGCCTTATAAGTAGTTAATGAAACTTTTACAATACCTAGTCATTATAGGAAATATATAATAACAGTATTGCCGTTTTATTTCTTAGCTTAAGACATGTCTATTAAATTACCTATGACAATTTATGAGGTGATTTGTTTTTTCTTTTAACATAAACATGAGTAGTAAATAATAACATGAACAATTAGGCTTCAGCCCATTAATGGCCTACAGGGCACAGGTATGTGACTTATCGAATAGCCCTACAGCATATTCCAGCACGGCGCTCCATTGCGAATTGGTGGAGGCAGTGGCTAACCAAAGTACCTATTGGAAAATTTTATACTGCCCTAAGTCCTCGAGACCGACAGTTTAACCTACTCTCCGAAGCACGAAAGAAATTTTGCCACTAGCGGTCAACCAACTTAACTTGGTAGATCACTTAGAATCGACACAATGGGTTATAAGAACGAATGTACGAATTAGTACTTACGTACTAATTATTACGTACTATGTATTCGGTACATGTACTAAAAAACTTATATATTTGATTATCCCTACCATTACATATTTAAATTAGTTTATGAAAATATATTTTTACGCTTTTACTAATTGACCTGGGCCTCGCTTGGTTTTAACATCCCTTTCATATATTGTGAATAAACATTGCTATGGTGTGTGTTTTGTAATAACAAATGATGACTTTACCCACAATGCACGACATTCACATGGCTTCAAATTAATCATTAAACATAACTTTATCTAGAGTTAATGTTGTTCTCGCAAGAGCTTTAAACTTATAAAAAATCCACAACCGCAGTAGTCTTTATCCTTGGTATAAAACGACGGAAAAATATTTGAAGTAGGTATATTTTTAACCGAATTCAAGAAAAGGAGGTCTTTAATCCATTATGTATTTTTGTTTATATGGTGTCATTTTCACACGTGTAAGAAAATCAAAATGGCCAAAAAGATTTCCACGTCTTAATAAAACAAAAAATTACGTTATAAAAAATTAAAGCACAAATTAAACAATGTTACAAACATTATTTTTCTCTGAACACGTTAAATGACATGTACATTATAAACTTACTGATACTACTGAAGTGTAACTAGTAACATTGTAACAAGTACAGTACATATTTACATGTACATGTAGATAATAATGACATTACATCTTACTGACAGTTATAATCTTAACAACAGCTGGGCATGAAAATTATGTAAAATTTTCGTATGTAACGCTACTCCCACGCGACGCGGCCCACGCATTCTCCGCGCGAAACTGGCTTATTTGTGTCATCTGCAGCTGCGTCAGTGCACGTTTACTATTAATTTAAAATACTCATACTGATAACATGTCCTTCTTAAACTCTCTAGGGCAAATGTTTGCCCAGGGTCAAGAACATTTGGGAGGTAAATACTGTATTTCATTCCACTTCGTTTGAACACGACCCTAAAACACTTGCTATTGATCGGTAACGTTACGACTCCAATGTCACGTGGCTAATTTGGCTCGCGGCTTCCATTCTTTACATTCAAATTTAAATTCTTCGGTGTTCTCGAAGACTTTACAATTGACAACATTTTTAAAATCGATAAAATAGGACGTCATTATTTGACTCCTTTAAATTTCATAGTGGAATACCTCGGTTTCGTGATGACGATGCAAGTGATAGTTGAGTATCGTAAGAATAAGCGTATGGCGCGTGTGTTGCAGTGTGGCTGAAGCTGGCGGTGGGCGGTGCTTTGCTGGCCGCCACGCATGCGGTCATACGCCGCGCCACGGCCCCTCGCGGTGCGTACTCACGTTATAACTTATAGGCTCAATGATCAAGTGGTCTAGCCACATATGAGTTTCTTTAATGAGCATCTCTTACAAATGTTAGTTATTGATTTACTTTTAGAAGCACTGATGCAAACGATGCGGGATCCATCTGATATCTTTTTTGACGCAAGAGCAATTATAATCTGTGTCCCCTGTCTACATTACACCTTAAATTTCTTCTGCACTCGTCTCTTTTAAATAAATGTTGTAAATATTTACAAGAATACCTATAAAAATCTTTAGCGGTTAGATACTAAGCTTCCTATTCCCGTAACAGATACGCCTGAAAGTGAACAAGATGAGCATGCTAGTAGGGAAGAAACCCCTTTAACTGATCGACGAATGACCCTCATACCGGACGAAAGCTCAAAAGTAATTTCGCCGCAAAGTTTTCGACCAAAAGTTGAAGAAGAAATAGTTGAAAAAATTTCAACGGTAGTTAAAACTGCTGCAGTTCAAAAACAAGAAAGTGAGGAAGCAGAAGAAGATGAGGTAATCGAAGAAGAAGTAGAGGAAGTAAGTAATAGTATCAATTTCTTGAAATCTGTTACCTGTTCTACAGGCTATTACTGTAGTCAACGTCATAATCTGTCATCAACTTATAATTGTTTGTTAGGATCAAGAAGTACAAGTAAAGAAAACCGATGATAAAAATAAAGAATTGTATAGCGATGATGATGAAATTGAAGCCGATGAAGATGTCGATGATGAAGAGGAAATAGAAGAAAAGAAGGAATCTCCAAAATCGATATTAAAAGTACCCACCGTGCAGAAGGCGCCTGAACCCGAACCGGAGGATGTTGCAGATGATGTTGAGATCATTGACGATGAACAAATCGAGGAAGAAGTCGAAGAGGAAGTGGTGGATGAAGAGGAAATATCGGATGTAGACGATGCGGAACTGCTAAGTCGTTTGGAAGCTAAATACGGCCGTTTACCGGAACCGGAGCGGCCGGGACAGAGACACAGTAAACACGACTCGTTGGCGTGTGCCCGCTTTATTGTGCATACCACCGCGATACACAAGCATGAGCTCAGTAACAGACTAATTACACTGTTGGCATGACTAACTAAATGTGAGTGTTGTTAACTTTATAGATATTTTACTTCAAATCTGTTTATACGTGTGGTTATCGTGCTTTGTGTAAAAAAAGCTTCTTTTTTAATATTTATTATTTAGTCTTAATTGGGCAATTCCATTAGCAAAGTATAGGCTTTGTTATATCGTGATAAAGTTACGGATTTTTAAGAGTTTTGTTCATTAGAATTTGAAAGGTCTGACTTAATTAATGGGTGACCTTTTTAAAATTCATTTCACAAATTACATTTAACTTTTTGATGCGACTAATCTCAACTATTGATATAAAATTTTAATCATGACTGTTATTATTAATTTAAACAAGTTTAATCATCCCAATAGATTACTCATAATCGCCCTTTAGCATAATAAACATCACCTCCTAATAAATTAGTGGATAGTACTACGGGTTTTTTTTACAATACGCGTTTAAAATTTGTTAAACTTATGTGGATAATTATACAATTTTTATTCCCAGCTGTTTAGGCTATCGCATTAATAGATGCATATCAGTGTTAGAGGTACATAAACATAAGAAAATTTGTTATAGCGACGGCAATACTGTCTTGTTGTAATTAGTATACGAAAAAGATAAATAATTCAATGAACTAATAAGTTACTTATTCTTATTTCTCATTTACAGAAGATGGTGGTAATAGTGTAGAAGACGACTGGCCCGGCGAGCCCAGCGACCCCTATTGGAAGGAACAGCTCGATAAAGCTGAACAAGAACTCCGCCAGGTAACAATTTGACGCTTTTCTTCGTCGTTTCTTATGCGTACCTCGATGGATTGGAATAAATTGCCCGCGTAAGTGTTCCCGTTGTGTTATAATGTCGGTGTCTTCAAGGCAAGAGTGAATAGGCATCTTCTAAGTTAGTGCGCTCGCCATCCAAGGCTGCATCTCTGCTTACCATCAGGCAAGATAGTAGTCGAGCATTGCTTTAGTGTAAAAAAAAAATTATATAATGCAATAACAATTTTCATATTGGTAGTAACTTAATAGATATTCGATACGAGGGTTTACTTAAATACCGTAAACAATGTTAGACTATATTATTATGGCTTCTTGAAGGTGTTTAAACTTCACCATAAATCATTACAATTGAATGTTAAGCAATATTGCTAAACGAAATTCAAAACTATTGGTGTATTCCTATTTCGTCATGTTTGGATTTGTGTTCTACTTACCTCGTGAATGATGTTTTATGCATGACCACACATCCCTCCTTCCATCCTTGCTTCATATTAATAAAAAATAAGAATACACCAACGACGATAAGGTACTATTAAAGTGCCGGTTTACACGTACACAAATGTAAAATCTAATAATAAAACATATTCCAGGATTGGTTGGAGTAACAATTTTGCAGTTACTAAATACTTTCACCCTTGCTCGTTGTGCCATTTTTCCCCCACTTCCCCCCACTCGTCCGCGCGGAGTACGGGCCGAGCGGCACGCCGCACCCGCGTGTCCTCCCCCACTCCGCGCCGACGATTATTAGAGATTTACTCGTATAATTAAATACAGAATAGGCATTCGTGCGCTATTTAATTATTCAAACTAGTTCGGACTTAGCTGGTGTGTGCTACGGCGGTCATAATGAGAGTGAGGTCTTACATGGATAATAAACGATAATAATAAAAATGTTTATTAACGCAACTCATTACAAATAAGTCATAGGAGTCCTGGACCGAACTAAGCCGGTATTACAGGCGTCAGTGCCTAATTGCAACGTTTGCAGTCTCACCTCAATGTCACGTCAAGACCGCCTTGTTGTGTGTAGTAGTGTGTGTGTGTGTGTGATTGTTGTGTACTAACGTGCGGAGGGGGAGTACGGTGCGTGCGAGGAGCGTGCGGGCGGCGCGCGGCTGGCGGGCAGCGGGCGCGCGCGCTGGCTGCGTGCGCGTGCGCTCGACCAGCTGGCGGAGGCGCGCCGCGACAACCGCCTGCTAGCGCGCGCCATCGCCGCCTACATGACGGTGCTGGAGATGAACGACCGACTATCTGATAAGAAGCTCCTCGAAGTCGCGCAGCGGACCATTGATAGAATACAATTTAGAGGTTAGTTTCTGTTTGGGACTAAAGGTGTACTTATTTTTGAATTGTATTGTGACATCAGTTACAGTTGTGGATTCAAGACGTGTATTACATAGCTAATTAGCTGCATCCAATGATATAAGTCTAGTGTATTTTATTTAACGTTTCATACATTACAATTAGTTATTACTCATACCATCATACTCCATATACCATATGGTGTTATGGTCGTTTAAGATGTAGTTATACAAACCGAACGTGCAGACTCGGCTCTATTGTAAAGTTATACTTAACTTAGATTTCTAAAACGCAGGTGCAATCTTTTCACAAATCATTTTCTAAATCCACATTTAACTGTTCTTTTTCATTTATGTTAATTTGTTATTGGCTTAAGTTAACATATTAAAAGTATAGTAACGGATAACTTTGGTTTCAGGCACCTACTTAAATGCAGAGCCCGTGTATAGGCTTTTGATACGGCGATTCCCAAACGACGTTACATATCGGAATAATTTGACCATATCATTTCTAATGGCCAACAGGTAAACCTATACAGTGTTCCAAATAAAAGTTTACATATTCCAATGGAACAAGAATCTAAATTTGCGGTATATTTCAGAGCAGATCTTGCCAGTGAAGTGCTCAAAGAAACTCTTCGCATATGGCCGAACGACCGCATCGCTTTGGCTCACTACGGCTTCGTCCTGAAAACCGAGCAAAACAAACTGGAGGAAGCCGTGACATACTTCCAGAAGGCGCTAGAGGGCGATGCCGGCGCCGCGAACGAACCTCGCTTCTACTACCATCTGGGAGACGCGCTGCTGATGCTGGGGCGGAACGACGAGGCGAATGAAGTCCACGAGCGAGGCACCGCGTTGGGACACTTCCTCTCGCCATTGCAGCGGTCGCTATACAACGTCCCTCGGTTGAAAAGCCAGCCCTGGTGGGACGTGCAATCCACGCCGTATGCCAGTCTAGCCCGCGAGCTGGAGGCGTCGTGGCGGGAGATACTGAGGGCGGGGGAGGCGGCGCAGGAGCTGTATGAGAGGGAGAAGGAAGGCTTGCGGGAGCGAGGCGAGTGGTCGCAGCTGGACTTGTTCGTGCGCGGGCGCGAGGTGGGCGGCCGCTGCGCGCGCGCGCCCGTCACCTGCCGGATAGTGAAGAAGGAGCCGGCCGCGCAGTGCCGACGGGGACAGGTGATTCACGTTAATATCTTGAGCCTGATACACTACCGCCGGTTCCTCAAAGGCTGATCAATGAAAAATTAACTAATAAACTGTCAAATATATTGTTGAACAGCACAGCTTTGCTGAAAACATGAATATATCACTTGATTTGAATGATTGATTGGTTAAACAGAGCTATCAAATTCACCTCCATATTTGTTTAATGATTTATTATTGTCTAACCAAAATT
>DWJN01004385.1:0-12463 GCA_018248895.1 Carystus phorcus
GAGGAAGTCTAGAGCATACTCATCCACGCTGCTCCAATGCGGATTGGTGGAGGGGTTACTGGCCAACCCAAGTGTTGTTTTTAAACCTCCCGATGGCCTCAGACATGGCTTGACTATTGCTCATAGCAACCGGGACCGACGGCTTAACGTGCCCTCCGAAGCACGAAAACGCCCAAGAATTTTTTGCCACTAGCCGTTACCATCCAGGTACCGACCGCTGTTGCTTAACTCTATCGATCGCATAGGATCGACGCGAGCCGCCGGACTATGTGCTTCACTACTTCTTTTTACTTGTCATAAATTAATACCTCACTTATATACTACCTGATAGTAGGTACATCTCGGGACATATCTTAAGACATAATATCCTTACTTGGCATGTTTGTAGCTTACAATCTTACATACTACATCTTAGACAACCTTTTATCCAACATCAGGTGGGGAGTCGTCAATAAATAAACATGAATTTTTGATGTGGTTTTTAACTTTCTCAACTGCGGTAATAAATCAGGACACCCAACCCCGAACGCAATTAGGTTTTTTCTTTATTACAAAATGTTCTACCTAGGTCTGTGCCCGCAGTTGCTTAACTGTATTGTTTGTTTAGGATCAACTCAAGCCGTTCTACTGAAACCTTTTAAATACCTATTATATTTGGCTTTATGGCCATCAATATATTATTATTCAGTTGAACCTCCTCATCATTTATGCTGTCCTGGTAAAACTTCATTGCAATCTTAACAAAAATAATATAAAACAAAATAAATATTTTACTGTTAATTTGATGATACTAAAACATATTAAATAAAATTAATATTTTATTATTACTTATTATAAAAATACTTTCAAACTCTAATAGCATAAACATTACTTTGAATATAATTTTCATTAACTACATCTCACCTCAGGTCAATTCTTGAGTCAATTATTGATTACTTCTTTGTTTCTTTTCTTTATTCCAAACTTGATTTGGGAATTACCTATCGAAAAGTTTATGGTACATTGTGAAAGCACGACTTGTAGATAAATGTTACTACAATATAGATGAATATATAAATGATAAGGACGCCTAGAAATAATAATGCTGCATCCAGTTCCGCAAAGACTAGATCGTTTTGTGTATTAGTTTATTTATTAGTTTAAAAAATGTGCTAAGGTGTTTCTTCCGCCGTTTTTCTCCTAGATGTAAAGCCTAAAAGCACCTTTCCGAAATGGTGGTAGAATCAAATGAGCATGAGTGTATTGAAATAATACCTACACGAATAAATGAGTTTGAATTTGGAAATACATCAATGATGCCTCTGCTATTGCTAATGTTAATGGGCCACGTTGCCCACTTGTCATCAGATCTACACGTTTCTCGGCTTGTTATATAGAAAGGTTAAATTTTAGATAACTAGCAGGTAATGAAAGTAGTAATTTTAAGAGTGCTTTAGACTTTCCATTCATAAAACGACATACCGCAGTCCACAAGGCAGTACCAATACAATACTAGCAATTTCATTTAGCTTAAAGAAATTCCCGTACTGGATTGTCGAATATAAAAGCGAATCCGATTGGTTTCTCGCAAGAGACCTCAGCGTGGTCAGTTTATTAAAACTATACTATACTTAGCCGTAAAATTAATTATTGACTTTAACGGCCTTATTACAAAACGTGGACTAGCAAAGTACCGGTTTAAACTTCTATTAGACCAAGTAAAATGAACCTTGGCTAAAAATATAGTATGAAAGATAAACCTATACTTGATAATCGTGGTTTAGACCTTATTTTGTAATAAGGTGGTTAGGGTTTAATACTTCAAAGTAATGCTATACGTAGCTCATTACAGCACTGTTATTGCTTTCTGGAATACCCAAGTGTGCAAAATGGTCAAATGACGTTGCTTGATTTTCAACGGACTGCAAATAAAGCAGGAGTGTCTCGATTCGATTTATTTGTTGTGGGTTACATAATAACTATTTATTTTTTACCCATATTGTGTCGCATTTAAATTTGAGTGATATTTGACTAGTAGTTTTTAAGTTATCCGTAATAATACGCATTTACTATACTTATGACTTCAGAAATCGAAATATTTAAACCAATATAGTAGTTGTGCAAAATGACACAGGTTTTACAAATAAAAACATGTGGTTTGTTCTACTGAAATGAGTCGTTTTAACTTCATATTTTTGGGTATTTAGTTACCAAAACCAACCGCGGTCAGCCTTAAGTTTCAAGTACCAAAGTTGTCAAATAAGTGTCAACGGTGAATTTATTGAGGAACACAACGGCGGTAGAATTGTTTTCTTGGAGAAGAGCGCGGCTGATCCGATTGCCGTGTCGCCTTGCAAATTGGATTGCGGTTGGTCATCGACTTGGATTACGTTCTTTGATTTGTCTGTATTTCCGTTACGAGGTTCTTTTATATCGTGGGTAAATCTAGACATCGGTAGGTATATTGAGTTATAATAAGTTTTAGCTTGATTTTTCTGATGACCAAACTCGAAAATATCTTTGAGTTTACCTTCTATGATTGAGATGAAAGGTATATAGTGGAGGTTGCTAGTGCAAATTGGTCCAGAAAGAAAAAATCTGCAAGAGCTTCATCTTACTTATTTACCATAATAAAACTAATATCTATTGCAAGCCAGATCAGCCAGTCTCTAAGTCGGGTTTATATATCGACAATATACATATATTCAAGGAATTATAAGAAAAAATCGTTCAAATATGCTAATTTATTTATGTGAACTTTATTGACCACAATATAAAAATCTTATACTACAACCTTCGAACTTAATGCTTACTGCTTATATGATACGCAAAAAAACCTGCTTATTGTCATGAGTTGTAATTTGTCTCTATTTTTTTTATAATTTTTACATATCCACAAACAAGTTGTAGCGCATAGACGTCTTAATTTATATGCAATCAGTCGCTATTCCCCACAGGGCACGCCGTTGCCATGGTAACGAAATTCCCTATAATCCCCTCTATTCCGGCCTTACCCTCGCCAACCCTACGTTATCCATCAACCCTAGACCGTCTGTTACACCGTGGCGAATGGCGTTCGTAGTTACCGAAATGAATTTTTGTTGACATGGTGTAATATATTTTAAAGATGCTTATTTTGAGCTATAGATTATTACTGATTGGTATTACAATTTTTTTTATTTATTATAAGTTAATGCTTGACGTCAACCCCACGTGATGGGAAGTGTTGTCTGTCTAAGATAAGTTTTTTTCTATATGAATAATGGGCGTTATACGTTACGTCATAGTACGTCATCACCTATATCAACAAAAGTTGTCAATAGAAGTTTATGACGTAGATGAACAAACGTTACTTTTCGGAAATCTATTCTTTATTAAAATTTTTCTTATACAAAACTTTCGATAGATAAATGTAAACATAAACTCCTTCGGCCTTATTACAAAACGTGGACTAGCAAAGTACCGGTTTAAACATCTATTAGACCAACTAAAATAAACCTTGGCTTAAAGTATAGTATGAAAGATAAACCTATACTTGATAAACGTGGTTTAGACCTTATTTTGTAATAAGGCGGTTTTGGTTTTATACTGCCACGTAGCGTCAACTTAAATTTTACTCATAATAAATTTCTATTTAAATTTACTATTATAAGTTTTTTTTCTACGTTGTAACAGTTCGTAAACACTGTGTATAATGATAGATATATATTTTAGGACAAGGGTAACACTTCTCTACCATAAAGAAAATAAAAGTATATACGAACGTACACACCTTTGTAAGTCTAAAAGTAATTCAAGATTCTCTTATACAGCACCCGAGAGACATTTAAAACGTGTTACGGGTTTACGGGGAATAATTTACGACGTAAACATAATATAATTGAAAAAATGTGTTTTGTGTTAAATACGATAGACTACTTTTATTTATTTGAATAAAAAATTGTAGTTGAAACTAAGTTGTTTTGCCGTCTTAATATATCAGAATTATATAAGGTGGGACTGTAATCATCATTTTTTGTTTTCTTTTTTTTAAGCCATACGCAGGTAAACGAAGAGACACGTCATTTGATGGTAAATGATCACCGAAATTCGTGGATGTAAACACAACCAGGGATGTCATTAACGCACTGCCGGCTAAGAAGGAAGTGACTTCTTGACTTGACCATTCTTAAAACACCTCATGTCATAGCACTGTAGGAACACATACAGATAGATCGTTCCACAATTTACTCGTACGGGGTAGAAAATGACTAGTAAACTGTACGAACAGGTGTCCGGGTGGACATCTTGCTTGAGTAGCAAGAATGAAAGTATGTAGAAGGTTTAGCGTGAGGACTTTCTTCACATTTCTTGGCTGGCTAGCACGACAATAACCGCTCACCATGAGGTGGCTCGTTAAAACGTTTGTCGACTAGTTACACAAAAGGTTTGGACTGAAGTTGAAACTACTTACACCACGAACATTGTGAATATAAGTCCATATTAATCCATTTAAATATCAAGTGAAAAAGTCACTAACCAAGTAGCTAAAATATTCAGTGACTGTTTGATATTGAAATGAGCGAAATTATAATTAAGAAAGATGAAATGTTAATACATCAGCTGTAATTAAGGTCGGTATTAATATAAAAATTAAATATTGTTGCAGGTACATGTTCAATTAGGCCGTTCACGTCAGTCAAGAATGAAAATTGTAATTGGGGAATGTTGAAATTAATTAACACGTATGTATTTGTACCATAACTTTCAAGAGACAAATTAATATAGTTAATTTAGTGCAACGATGACATATGTAACTACTTTTTATCTACTCTTTGTCTAAATAAATAGATAACAAACATACAGTCCTACTCCCTTTATTCCGTGTCTTTGGTGGTAAAAACCAGTTCTATACTAGATTTCACCGCTGCTTCATGTCACCGAAAAAGTGCCTATTAGAGTTAAAAATAAATGAAGTAATCGCTTTTAGACATAGTAGACGGTGGCCACACCAGGATTATTCGTAGCAAATTGTTTAAATTAATTTTAATTGTTCTTAGTCTTGAAATAAAATAAAATGACGCCACACACTCATAGCCCCACACTAGGTTACTCCGTGTCGTGGGTGCCATGGACAACACAGAAAGACAAAACACATCCAGACCGAGAACAGAAATTTAAACTCATCATTCAAATTCTCTCCTCGCTGGGAATCGAATCCAGGACCCTTTGAACGGCGGTCATAACCATTACGCCACATGGGTCGTCAAAGTCTGATTATTAAGGTAGAGGTATCACAATACGAGGCAATAAATAATAGTATTATACTAAATGGTTCCACCACGGGAAACTAGTAGTAAAGATTTGGCGATAAGGAAGTATATTCGTAGCAATTAAGTACATCCTAACACATCTCACAAGATAACTTGCGTCTACGGATGTTGAAGCTATTAGACTCTTGTTATTGTTCGTTAGCGGTCCCGTTTATGTTCAAATTGTAACCGTTTCTCTGTTTACGTTAATTTGGATAGTTAAATATGACCGCGTGGCATTGTTTGATAATGGTTATCGGTTATTGTTTACTTCCAGTTTAGAATTTGGTGTTCCGTTTAATATCATGTCAATGTTTACTTATTCTATATCTTAAACGTTGGTATGTTTTCTTTGTTCTTTATTTTGAATTGTTTAATTGGTCATACAGATATTAAAAAGCTTGTAGATTTTAACATAATATTCAAATCAATCAAGATTTGGACTCTATTGAAAATATCGTGTGATCTTAATAATTATTTAAAAAGTTTAACTTAGTGATTTGACGTTTCGTCTGTTGCTATGGTTACCTAACCGGAGTGCCACTCTAAGACCTGGATTTGGCTCCCAGGGAGGCAGAAGTTTATGTGTTTAGGGTCTATGTGTGTGTTGTTACCACAACACAAGGAATCGTAGTATGGGGCTACGTGTGTATAGCGATATTTATCTATGAATTATCTCGAGCTGTTAACATCAAATTCCTTCCCATCGATACACAAAACTTACATAAGTATAATTTGCCTGACAGAATTACCAGGTGTTTGTATTCGCATAAAATACCTTATTACTCGCAATGTAATCTTACTCTTAATTGTATGTCGAAACGAATTTAACACGTTTTGCTAAGTTCAGCATAAATTGGTATCACGCTGTCTTCCAGGAAGTTTTAATACGATACAAAAGTTAAACAAATATATTTACCGTGAGGAATAGAGTGATGAGTGTAATTATCATAAATAATGTATGCCATTCTTTTACTAGGTTTTAATATTTATTTTTTTTGAGTTAGTTAAGTTAATACTTTAAGACCAAGTCTTGGCATCAGATGGATTTGTGGTCAAGCATGAACTTATAGTAGAACAAATGTATGGTCTCAGTTAAACAATGTATTACAATAGAATTTGTCTTCAAATATACGAATTCATATAAAAAATATTATAGATTATAATCGAATTTTGACTAATTGGAAAACTTATTTGTCTAACAACAAGAAAGGTTGACTGGCAGAGAATGCTTTTAGCATTAAGTTTGCCTTTTGTACTTATATTTCTGTATGGTGCAAAAAAGAATAAATAAATAAATAAAGGTTTGTGATTACGATACGGTGTGATATACGGCGTGGCACTGCAAGGCTGCATTTAAGAATTCGTGGCTCCCCTAACGTGGCGGCCGGCGCCTTCCGTCGTAATGTAGCGATGAATGCGCGATCGATGTGTAGGGCTGTCATAGTCAGAGTGGAACAACTGATACCCGAATTAGATATTCTAAATCGATACGACTAGAATCGGATATGTTGTGGGGCAGAAAGAAATATTGTTCGACAATTTTTGATAGTTATAACGACGACCCGCGTGGCGTAATGTTCCACAACGGACCGCAGTTTGAAGGGTCCTGGGCTCGATTCCCAGCGAGGCCGAGATTTAAATGAAGAGTTTGAATTTCTGTTCTCGGTCTGGGTGTGTGTGTATTTCTGTGTTGTCCATGGCACCCACGACACAGGGTAACCTAGTGTGGGGCTATGACTGTGTGGCGTTTATCATTAGCATTATTATTATTTTGTTTTGACGTGATAACGTCTTATAAGCACTCATCAAAAAGCATGACTCATTGTCACGTTCTACCTGAGCCGGTGTGTACGAGAGAGACGCACGATTGTGACGCATCTATCTCTCTTCCACTCCATCGGCTATGTCCGATGAACACGTCAAGTGTTTTGTGAATTATTTATTCATATTGAATTGAAAAGTATAATTCACTTTGAATTGAAAAGTAATGTGGTTTCCATTGTTGTAATTAAATTTTGCATTTTAAGAATTTTATAATCGATATGATGTCATTAAAAAAAGTAGTTTTGTAGATGTGCGATGAATACGTAAGCATATTATTATTAATTATTGAAAATAGCTTAGAATAGGCCCCCAATCCAATGCTGGAAGGCCATGGATGTCTCTTTATATAGTACTTCACTTAGGGATTATATTATGAATATTACTATAAAACCATCCGTTTTATTAATTATATTTTCTTTCCGTGATTCTACCAAGCTATCAACCACTCATTTGCTTGAGTCTACAGTCACATGGCATGTAATCCAAGATGTGGCTGGAGAGCTTCTATCTTTCCTTCTCTTTCTTAACGATAACATATCGATGTATTTTGTATTGCTGGTAAACATTGACGGTAACCATCACTTATCAACACGTGACTCGTCTGCTCGTATAATAGATACTAGGTGAGCTAGCAAACGTTGTTTTGCCATGAAAATTATGATTTTTACACCTTGTGTCCGAAAAACCCAAATATCTTACGGGATCCTATTTTTTCCAAAATAAAATATAGTCTATGTTGCTCGTGGATAATGTAGCTTTCGAATGGTGAAAGAATTTTTAAAATCGGTCCAGTAGTTTTTGACCCTATTCATTACAACCAAACAAAGTGTTCCTCTTTATAATATTAGTGTAGATTTACATAAAAACGGCCTCAATATATTTTCTAAAACAAATTTCTTTCACGTTCAATATAAATACATCGGATATAGTATACGAAATGTTTCGGATTCTGAACGCTCCCTCACTGAAAGCCTTAACGATATTAGTTTGTATTCATGTCGGCTGCGGCTAGTTTTGCGATATCGTGGGGCTTAGTAAGATAATACTTATCAAAATAAATGAGATCCACGATCTAACAAAGCGGAGATGAACGTATTTTGGTTAGAGCTCACCTAAATATGTTATAGAATATCATTGATAATTTCGTGAAGGTTTGACGTTGATTTTAAACTTCGTTTTATTACATACGGGCTTTTGTCCGCGGCTTTGCTGCGTTAAGAAACTTTCATCCCCTATTTTATCCCCTTAGGGGTAGAATTCATCAAAACCCTTTCTTAGCGGATGCCTACGTCATAACATCTACCTGCATGCCAAATTTCAGCCCGATTCGTCCAGTAGTTTGGGCTGTGCGTTGATAGATCACTATGTCAGTCAGTTACCTATGAGTTATATTTATTTAGATTAAAATGATAATAGACATCTTCTAAGTTAATGCTTCACCATCCAACGCTGCATCTCTGCTTACCATCAGGTAGGATAGTAGCCCTGGAATACAAGACACAACTATTTGAGTCATCTGATATTATCTGGTCATCTTCACCCATAGACATTATCTAAAATTTTGCTGCGTAATATAGAATAGAGAGAAAAAAAATCCATCATCCCATACAAATCGTCAGATCAGTTCCCGCTTTAAATAATTACATTTACTTATTCATAACATTGTATTCGTATTACGTTTAATAATTTAGAGTTAACAAAAGGTAACTAGGAAAGGTAACGTAACATGTAGTTAGTAATTAAGCGTAGTCCATTAATTTTCTATTTCCAATAGATGGAGATGTAATACTTTAATCCTTTATTAAATAACAATCTGTGAGGTCGTTCCCCTTTCGTTAAATACATAATGAGTGGGCTAATCTGAGGGCGGCGAGTGTTGGTCAAACATACCAAGTAACGAATTGGTATCGGTCACTAGGCAAATGTTTGTACGTGTTATCGAATAACTGTTGAAGTGTAAAGGTTCCTGTACCATCGCTATGTTTATAAAATCTTTTGACAGAAAAGGAAAACCGCTTTCAACAGGAATAAAATAATTTGATGAGGGAAACTGCTTAGGAAGTAGGTGCCTTTGCAGGCGCCTCAATTAAAGAAACGGACTTGCCTTCAGCTTTATTAGTAGGTATAGATTTCGAATAAATAAGTAACTTTAAAAGTTAACGCCTGGGATTGAGGATTATTAAAAACCTTTTTAATAATAAGACGTACAGACGAGCCTTATTGGTCATATAAATATTTTCGGTTGGGAATCGAACCTGGAACTACCAACAAGGCTACGCGATCGATTCTTTGTATTATTACTACTGCACCGGCTTCTGAAACAACTGAAGGACATACATGTGTCAGACACCTCTAAAATATAGGTACAGGATTAATTTGACATCTACGATCTTATACCGGTGTAAACGGATGGTGCATAAGCCTCTTTAAGAACACAATTTGTGCGCTATCTATGAGTAATGTTCAAAGAACACGTGCAGCTAGTTTCACGGCATGTTAATACAAACCATTTACATAACTTTGAACAGTTTAACCGTTTCTTTTCGATATTAAATCACCTGTCCGAAACGATGATATTATGACGATATCTATATCTATACTAATATATTAAGCTGAAGAGTTTGTTTATTTGTTTGTTTGTATGATTGTTTGAACGGCTGGTAGATCATTTATGGAGGAAGGCTATAGGCTTTATAACATCACGCTAAGATGAATAGGAGAGGAGAAATAAAGAATATTGCAAAATCGGAAAACTTTTGAGTTTTTGTTGCGTGCGCTGAGTAAACGGTGAAAGTTACACAAAAATCATGTATTACCATATTGTTCCCCTCTAACAGTTCTAAATAAAAGTCCGCGACAGCATATGTCTAGCTTTTAAGGTTAACCCAGTATAACCATTTTTATCATAAAATTGTTTTAAAATAATAATTTATATTTCAAAGCAACGTTTGCTGGGATCCTTTGTTTTTTCCTTTTTTGGGAGTGTGAACCTTTTTTGTCATATACATACCTACCTCCGCAACTGCAGTATCGAAATACTATATTATTTTTCATATTATATATGTATATACTCTAGTAACTGTAAAGTTACTTTGGCAAAATAAACGTTTCTTCTTATGTTATTTCGCAACATACAAAGTAACATACATTTATGTAACTTATAAGGTATATCTGTTTATCAAGCGTTAAGTTAAAGGCAAATAACTTCAAAAATTCATTGTTAGTAAAAAACATCGAGTCATCATTATGACAACCAATAATTGTTTGACAGGCTGGGCTCTAGTCTCTTACAATATGAGGGATTAAGATAATCCGCCACATTGGCTAACCGCATTGGCAAACTTTACACTGCTTTGACAGCGCAAAATTTTCTACATTCAGCTTCATGTTTTCTCACCCTGTATATCTTGTATTTATTTAACATACACAAATAAAACACTAGCAAGCACAAAACAATTACATAGTTTATTTATGTTACTCAAATCAAAACTTAGCTGGAATTGTAATAGTACTCAAATTAAGTAAAAGCCAATTGCCTCCTCAAAACTACACGTTAAAACTGAAATAGTAATTTAAACGCACATTTAAATTATTCTTGTTATGTATTCTATGAAAGGGTTATGACTTATGGTGTTAAAAAAGTCGATGCTTGGTTAGATGTTTAGCGACCTTTTTTTCATGGGAATGCAGTTATGGTAAGCATTCCGCTGGAGGCAGCTTCTAACATCTAGTAATTATGTGTGGTCATAGCGAAACCCTTTCAAATCCTTAGCATCATCTAAATTCTATAACTTCCCAAAAAAAAAAAGTTTAATGAGCTTAATATCCTTGTTGATGTCTTATTTACGAAGCAGATTCGTTATGTCCATCGCAAGCAAAACATTCTACAGAACGTCCACCTAGTCAGCGTTATCATCTAAAACTTTGACCAGCCGTTTATTTAAGTAATGCATTATTCATTATGCACACGTGCACTTCGATTTATCGGGAATTACTTAGTGTTTTATCGTTTGAGTAATTAAGACAAGAGTTTAAGTCAGTCGGATGTATACATCGCTTATTTGGAGATTTCCAATTTGAAATAATATTATATGTAACGTAGCAATTAAATAAAACATAGTAAACAACCCCTAACATATTAAAAATATAAACTCGGGTCTTAAAAACAGGCAGAAAGTTTAATATTCACGTTTTTATATAAAGATTTTTAATCGATATATGTTTTTGAAGCAGATCTTTCCATGATTTGATTCAATGATGTCTTAATAATTTTACTGCGATAACGATTTAATTGTATAAATTGAAATGTGTTATTAAAAATTCAATTATTTAATCAAATTTACACACTATTAAACCATACTGTACGATATTGAACTTATGTAAACTTATTAAAATGTTATAATAACGTTTCTAGTTATTCAATTAAATTGTTCAAACATACACTAAGTATACAAGAATATAGTCTAATCTATAAAATAGCAATCTCTTCTAGATTTTCTCTTGAACTAAACCTAATTTCCTATCAAATGAAGTGGATGCAGAAAGTGAACATAAACAAGTGTGTTTATTCATAGTATTAGCAAGTTGGAAAGCTCAAGCTTCAGATCAGAGATAAGTTTGAAATTAGATGATGTAATTAGAAAACTCTAGTTGTTTTTTCGCTCGGGTCTGCATAGAACAGGATTCTTGTATGTAAAGGATATTATGTAAGTACCGACTCAATGGCTGTGAAACGAAGAAAGGTTAAGGTATATCTAGAATAATCCAAGAAACTTATCTAAGAAATCCTTTTGTGTTAATATTTCATAATAGTGTCTGTTTTTATATTTTGTATACAAAACATATTTTTACAGAAAGCTCTGTTAAAGAAAATTGAAACAACTAACGAAGCGAGATAATTGGTCCTTCGAGTAGGATCGAAAAATATTTTTCTTAAAATACTTCAAGTAAACAAAGGTGACTTTTTTTATTTAATTTAACATATTTCTTTTCAGTGAGTATGTAATCAACGAAATGCTATTTCTCTCGGGATCGGAGTCAGATTTTTACGTACAAATACTCGGTTGCGGCACATGCATTTTGAGGCTTGAAATAAAATTCGCAGTATTTTGTTACGATAACTAATGTATTGGCAGCGTGTAATTAAGCGGCTCTGCCCAGCGGCTTATGTCGATGGAAGTGAATGACCCAGTTAATTAACTTCGGAAGCGGTCGGCAGCTGGATGGATGACATAAGGAAAATCAGTACTGGATGGATAAATCTATACTTATAATAAATCTGTAGAGAGTTCAATTCTGTACATGAAATATATTTCCAAAATAACTATCAGGGGGTGATTAGGGATCGATACTGATGCCAAAAATGC
>DWJN01004386.1:0-12463 GCA_018248895.1 Carystus phorcus
TTTATTTCATGTAGGTATTTATAAATACACTTATGAAACGTCAAATATTTTGCATCTACCACCGTTTCTGAAGGGTGGGATGTATGCTAGTTATTAAGCATATATTAAGGTAGTTGGAAATAAACTGCTGTGCGTACGGACGTGTCGACTTCTTGTTTATCGCCTATACTACCAAGGGTGCCTTAAAAAGAAGAGAAGAAACGGCGAAATAAACTTTTTCTTAACCTATTTGGATACAACAAGCCAATTACGCTTAACTATGAACTTTGTTTGATATGTGTGAATTTCGATTTAATGGTTATTACTGGCATCGGACAAGTAACGGAATTAAAAAAATGAGACTCACAGCATTATTTTTCTTATTGACTCGGTCACATTACAGTTTTGTTGTAGTATATTTTTTTTATAAATAAGACCTTATAGCTATTTTTTTTACCTTTTCTAGTACGTTACAGTTTTGTACTGTATGCTTTTGTTTATTTTATGCCAGGTGCTGGCAACTGCATTACCGCTGGCGAGGGAGCGGCCAGATGAATATGAAAAGTTCTGGGACATCCTACCCACTGTTCTAGAGACCTTCATGTTTGAGCCACCGTGAGTTGATGTTTTAAAAATATTGTCTATACTACCAAAAAAAAATATTATGATGTAGGTACTTAGGAGTAACTGAGTTCACAATATAGGTGTACCCCCTGGTCTGTTGCTATATGCGTTGTGTATTAATTAAAAAAATGTACTAACGAGTTCCTTATGCTTCTCCTCAACGAAAATACACTGAAAGCTCTAAATTTTGCTGTCTATCTTACACTAAAAGAATTTTTCAAATCAGTCCAGTAGTTCCTGAGATTAGCCCGTTCAAACAATCAATCAAACAAACAAACAAACTTTTCAGCTTTATATATTAGTATAAGATAACGAGCGCAGCACTTATACGCAGAATCGATACAATAGTTGAATGTAATTAATAAGTTATTTAAGGACTTAAGTTTTTGGAGTAAAAGTTATTTTAAAATGGGAGAGGTCTCAACATCCTTTAAAATAATCAGCCATAAATGTTTAAGTATTTTACAGTAGTGACGTAAGTAACAACAACGGAATCTCATAATTTATTTGGAAAGCTTATAAAGAGCTTTTGTGGACCTGTTACATAAATAATTCCATTCATTTTTCGTCTGGTAACGGATAAATTAATATTTTGTTTATCGTTGGCCAGTTGTATAGAAACAAAACAAGATTTTGTTGTGCAAGCTTTTTCATCTAATTTCAAGCTTTCAGTATTTTGTTTGTTGAATGTAAAATGAATGAATAAAAAATCCGTGCCCTCAGCTCTTATTCAATTACAAATTTGCTCAAATGAAATATAGAATTAGGCCGCGAATTTATCATATTGTTTGTGTTCCGAAAAATGGACACAATCAAAGTAATAAAGCAAACAGAACGTTAAAACGCAATATTATTTATTCGCTGTGCTTGATTTTACGTTACAAGTTAAATTGCGAACAGTAAAACAACCATAAAAGTGGTCGGGCTGGTTTCAATCCAGGGATAGAAAGAGAAAAATACACATCTTTTATGGGTATGCACACTAAGTAAGGCTTACAATCTTAAAAGTGCCTCCACAGGGCTGGCAATATATCACAAAACTACTATTGTTGCAACATTCTAAACACAAATTTTGTTAAATAAATAATAATAATAAATAATGCCCCGCACTAGGGTATCCCGTGTTTTGGGTGCCATAGACGACACGGGAAGACATACACACCCAGACCGAGAACAGAAATTTAAAATCATCACTCTAATTTCCGCCTCGCTGGGAATCGAACCCAGGACCCTTCTAACCGCGGATATGGTGAGCATTACGCCAAGCAGATCGTCAAATATATAATATTTTAATTTCTCAAGCCCTTCTTGAAGCTTAATTTGCATTACTTAGAGAGTCGTAATTTGCATCACTAACGGCTTATTGATGTGTACAATTTGTTATTCAAACACTTCAGACTAACTGCCCGTTGATTCATTTCAATTGATTTCCGACAGCCCTTAAGATTTATCTATTCCCGAGCAATTGTAAACACGAGTATGCATTTGTCGGGAAAAAAATTCTCACTGTAAGTTGCCGCGTCGGTTCAATAATCGAGATAATCGAATCACGATTGCTTTTTTTTCTGCCACCGTCGGAACGAGATAAAAATAGTTCGAGTTCCTTAGCGTCAAGTTAAATAAGCGTTGAGATTTCTATTCTTTAATCGAAAATTTACATCGTGTCGTACAATACTGTCAATTATAGAATACTATGTAACTAAGGTTTACATACTCAATTTAGCTGACTACCTTATACCGCCAACTGTTAGAATCTAATGGAACTAATCCTTTGCAAGTTATTAAACAAATCATTTGCAATAATATAATATTGCGACAATAAATTGAGATGTAAGCTATCATATCTTTCAAGTCGGATCAAACTGCGTACGGTGTGCAAAATTTGATTGCAATCGGTTAAGTAGTTAAGGAGTTCGTCGCGGATAAACACCGTGACACGTAACTTATATCACGACATACTATAAAACAAAGTTGCTTTCTCAATCCCTATATCTCTATGTATGCTTAAATTTTTAAAACTACGTAACGGATTTTGATGCGGTTTTTAAATAGATAGAGTGATTGAAGAGCAAGGTTTATATGTATAATAGGTTCACAGTTTCTCTGTTGTGTATTTTGTATCAGCATTGCACCCGTGCGAAGCCGGGGCGGGTCGCTAGTATATTATGTTATCATATTTGACAGGAGCTATATTTTCGTTGATGGTGACATGATAGCAATAAGGATGTTGACGTATTATACTTAAAGTATGTAAAGTAATTTCCAAGTATGACGTGGCAGCTGGGGTGTCGGAGGGAGGGAGACAAGGATATGCTACCCTCTCTAGGGATTATAAAAATGAAACTCCGTTTTCAACTTTTATTTATTGTACACTCAAGAGCTCTTGGAGCTTTACTTATCACAGTTTCGGATAATCGTAGAAGTACGATATAATCAACGCCTGATTCCTAAAGATTTATCAAAATATTATTGAACTAACATTCATGCTAACTTAAGTTAGGTCAATTCGAGGTCCTGAAACGATGATTAGAGAATAATAATCAGAAAACAAAATCGCATTTGACAAACGATTCGTAGTAAATTTTGACAGTTCTTTTTACCGATCAAAATACAAATCAAATCAACCATTTGACATTTGACAGTTTTTTAGTTAATTTTTCGTTAATCAGCCTTTCGCAAACCGGCGGTGAATAGTTTTTCCATTTTCTATACAATGTGCTCAGCCTTTTGGGCTTAGTAGTGTTCTTTTATGGCAGTTACTGATTGACATGTAAAAAAAGTGACATGTATGCCATACTTCACATCATTATTGGCCGGCAATGCACGACTCGGCACGAGTGATATTTTGAACGATAATGATTTTGTCTAGTTGATTTTCGGCGAACTACTAAAAAAAATGTAAAAGTCAATATACGACATATGGGTAGAAAAAATATATTTTTGCCTCATAAAATATACATTTGTGAATTTAACGATCAACCATACATAAATATAATGGTTTTATTAACGTTAACACCTTAATAAATGATACCGCGAAACATCATCCAATTATGTCTTATTTTTCGCAAGTTTACAACGATAAATCGATTAGAAACATCGATTTTAATTCGAATGTTAGCGAAAATCAGCGACACAGTATCAAATATATACCTTAATCACGTGCTTCTTTTACTTAAGACCTCTGTTCAGTAGTACTTTCGCTCACGTCTGCGACACTGCCCTACTAGAGCAACATTACTATGCTAAACAGGTCCAGATTCTTCTCAACTTATACAATAAAGGTAGGGAGAGCAGCCGGGTCGAATGGGAAGGATTTGTTATCATCGTGTTCTCGCAAGACGTATTGCATAATTTATGCTCTGAATACCTGTCTGAGTTATTTGAATGCCATGCTCGTGCTTGAATTATTAAAAAGATCCCCCCGCAATCATCCGAACTCTGACGGCCGTTGGTAATAAAAATTTACGAGATTGTTCTCGGTCCGAGAGAAGTAATAAAATAGATAGGAAAAGATTATAGAAACAGTAACATGGATATAATCGGCAAACGTTTGAAATGAAACAAACATTAGTAAATTGTTTTTATGTTTTACAATAATTGTGTTTTTTATAACTTACTAGTTGTACCCGGAGCGCATTGCCATGCATATAAAAAAAAATTCAAAGAAAATTCAGCATCTATCAACCACGTGTCAAATTGATCAGTAAAATCCAAGTTTTTCCACTATAACTCATTAACCATGTGTCCGATTGATAAATTGTGGTACCAGTCTCCTTCAGACATTTCTGAACAAATTTACTGAAGACATCAGTGCTTTATATCTCCTACGATTTTAGAGTCCATAAAGGACGTACAGACGAACATTATTTTCATGTTGTAGTACCAAAGGGATTGAAAGTATATTATGATAGAAGTGATGTAATATGAAGTTGAATCATGCTGTTAGTCTTATTAATGCCCTGGTGATCGATGTTTACATCGTAACCATTTATTTCATTAAGTGAATTTGATAATTAAAACTAGTTATTACTAAATATAACCAATACATACCGAACTTAATCTCCACTATTAAATCTATATTCGTCGTTACCAATATAATTTTCGAACAGCTGTGAAAAGTAAGTACCCTACGGCTACGAATATCTTGTAACCAATTCAGCTCAGTTGTGTGTGATAACCGCAAATTAGAGCCTAAACACAGAAACGGCGCTATTTACGTGAAGCTACACTAATTTGCATTGAACGAAGCTTTCTGTTTTTGCACGAGAACTATGCAAGCTCAGTTGTCCCAACATTAAGTTGGATGCACAGTCGGAATAAATTTAGGTTCCTTTATTAAAAACACAATAATTTACATACATATTTCATACTAACTTTACGTTCTTCAAACTTCAAATTGTTTATGAGCAATGCTATGCTGTCATTTAAAGTTTTTACGAATTCTTAATTTGATTTCTTAAAAAGGTTTTTCTATTCGAGTAGTTTTGTATTTCAGGGAAATTCCGACTGTTCCATACATGTTATTTTGCAACATGTAAAAACCATTTTCTATTGGATCAAATTGTGAATCTAAACCGTTCTCCTATCGCTTTAAACTCAAGCATCGATAGAAGAATTATCTATACTCTATACTAATATATAAAGCTGAAGAGTTTGTTTGTTTGTTTGACTGTTTGAACGGGCTAATCTCAGGAACTACTGGACTGATTTGAACATTTTTTTTGGTGTTACATAGTCCATTTATGAAGGTAGGCTATAGGCTATGTAACATCACGTTAAGATGAATAGGAGAGGAGTAGCAGTAAAAAATATGGCAAAATCGGGAAAATTTTGAGCTTTCCTTGCGTGCGCTGAGTAAAGGGTGAAAGTTAGTCAAAAATCATGTATGACAATATTGTTCCCCTCTAAAAGATCTAAATAAAAGTCTGCGACAGCATATGTCTAGCTTTTAAGGTTAACACACTATAACCATTTTTATGGTTATAAAAATAGTTCTTAAATGATAATTTATATGGCAAAACGTTTGCTGGTTCATCTAGTTTATAATATAAGTGTAAATACAAATACATTTATAAAAATTCATAGATATTGTATTATTTCCAGTCCTAGTAGTGACGTATCCGCTCGCCAAGCGGTTCACGAACTACCCTCAAATATTCCTCGGCGCTACCTTCAACTGGGGCGCGCTGCTCGGCTTCTCGGCCCTGCAGGGCACGGTCGACCCGGCGGTGTGCGTGCCCCTCTACATCGGTGCCCTAGCGTGGACGGTTATATATGACACCATATACGCACATCAGGTGAGAATATTAAATAAGGAACCGTCTAGCTCCTTAAATTTTTAACTTTTCATCAGAAACTGTGGAATGAACTTCCTGCATCAGTGTTCCCACAGCTATGACATGGGGTCCTTCAAGAAGCGGGTCCATCGCTTCCTTCTTGGCCGGCTCGTTGGTGACATCCCTGGTGTTGCTAATGTCCATGGGCGACGGTGATCACTTCACCAAGTGACCCGTCTGCTAGTTTACTTGCAAACGGCATAAAAAAAGGTTAAAGCATAAATAAAATTGTTATCCGCAGAAAGTGATAGAGGCATACAAATTCGCCAAACGATAAGGTTAGTGATCACACAGTGTTGTAACAGAAGCTCGTACACAAACCTGTTTACATTTTTAACGTGTCAAGTTTCACGCTCGTATTAAGTGCTCAGTCATCAAAAGTGCAAGGAGCAATATCCTGCCAGATATGACGTCGAAACTCATTTATTATTTAGTAAAATCTCACTTACTTATGACCTCATAGCCTAGTTGGTTACCCCGTTTGTAAAGCTAGGAGTCTTCGATCCAGGCTGAGGTAGATACTAATACAAAAAAACTAGCATATAAAAAAACAAATTGAAAGAAAAGTGATGCATATACGAATAAATCAGGTTTTCCGACGTGAGAATAGGCAACATAAAGAACCACGAAAGAAAAATATCAACATTTTCGACTGTGACTAATCAACCATGTGTGGGATCATACCGGTTTTTTATTTATTTGAATTTAATATCAAAACCTTTTTCAGAAAATTCTGAACAAAATTGCTACAGATATTAATGCTCTATGTCCTACTATTGCAGAGTTCATACAAGACAAACAAACAAACGTCTTTATATTAACTTATTAAATCAATTTATATAGGTAGAAAAACATTTTAATTTCAAACCCCCAAACTCAATTTTAAACAATAGCACAACATTCAAACCAGGCCAAACCAGTAGGTAAAGCTTTTAACTCTCGTCACGCACGGTTCAGAGGATTTAGAAAAAAACAAGGTTTTAGTCCATTGGAGTTAGTGCACAATAAGGCTTGGCTTACACCCTGGGTGACGCCGCGTGCGTGAGTTCACACAGCTATTGACAACATTCAATAACACGCATGTGTAGACGTGCACGATGTTTCAATAAAACTATAAGCAAGTACTTTAAATTGACACTTAAATAATTTGTTTCAGTCAAAACAGAAAAATAAATAAAAATAATAATAGGCAACTTCTAAGTTAGTGCTCTCACCATCCAAGGCTTACTCTCTGCTTACTATCAGCCAGGATAGTAGTCAAGCATTAACTTATATAGTGTAAAAAAAATAACATGTAGGTTTATAACTATTTATAGCGTTGGACAAAAATGTATATAGAAATCTAATTAGAGCTTGAATAACTAGATATTATTGTGTATTAACTACATTCTAAAATTCTATCCGCTTACGTCGCATTAGTTGAAGAAACATGGAAATAAAGAAGTGGTAAGATCGCTGCATAATTACGGTTGGGGTAAAATCTAGGTTCATATCCCTGCAGTCGCTACTAGAAGAGACTTGGTGCCCTAGACTCGTCCCTTCAGTAGTCCACAATGAAGGTAAAAGGTCGATTTGGACTTAAGCTTGATGAAGTTATCCCAAAACTTCACTCGTTTGTCGGCTTCATACGTAAAAAATAGGTCTATAAAAGAACAACACATCTTGTTGGTCCCATAGTTAACTCATTTGATACAAATCGATGGTAAATAATTACTTTCTATTTCAAATGAATGTTGACTTACAATTTTTAAATTACATTACTTTACTATCTCTTAAACAAATAAAAACCTCGACATATCTATACCGACAATCGTTCAATGTATTATCGGTTCCAAAATACATCATTCTGAAAATATTATCGTTATCTTAATCCAATCCTAAAATAGATTGTTTTACCACCTGAACGATATTATTTGAAATACGCCGAATGATTGACATGTTGATTGTGGATATTTTAAGCATCTATCTCTGTCAATGGATTATCAGACTCAGAAAATATATGTCATAAAAGGCGGAAAGATTTGCATAACAATATAGGATAATATTGCAAGTCTCGCATTGGCAAATTAGGTAAAGTTACGTAGCTCATTATAGTTCGAATATTTTGTGGTATTCCAAACAGAAATTACCTTTAAGAAGTTTAATAATGGATTCTTTTTTATTCAAATGTCACATAAGAATATATTTTTTATTTATTTATCATTTAACAAAAGTTACACATAATGGTTAGAACTGCAATAAAAAACCATAGAGTTTTGTGTTCTAATCGTTCAAAATGAAAGTAAATATTTTAAGAAACCTACTTCACTTTTTACATAAGGATAAATAAATAAATATTTATAATGACAACCAACTACAATCGGACTACAGAACAGTTAGTTGTTTTTAAACATGCTATAATATATTTATTTAAAGCGCTTATAGTGCGGTGGCTCGCGTCGATCCTATGCGATCGACAGAGTTAAGTGACTGCGGGCGTTCTTTCGTTTCGTGGGGTATCCTCTAGATCTTCTCAGTGCTGAGGAGAGACCTGTGCTGACCGTTTCGGAAAGGTATCTTATAAAGAGAAGAAACGGCGAAAGAAATTAGGCATTAAGCTAACTGTCTGTACCGTAATGTGTTATTGTGGTAAATATAGATAAAATAAGTAAATGAATGCCTGTATTTCGTCAATGAAGCCTTACACCAGACACTAACTATGCATTAGCAATAAATTTACCGTATCAAACGACAAATACGAGTACCGTTGATAAATAATACAATAAGCGGTTTGTGCTGACGGTATTCGTACGCCTACCGCCACGCCCGCGAACGACGCGAGTTGTACAAACATTCACAAATGTTTAGAGAGCGTAATGTATACTATTGTATAACTAAGTGTATATACATCGGTACAGGTCACCTTCACTACAAGATATACTGTAGGCTCTTAATGTGAGTGGTCTGTACATGCGCATTTAAAACAAAGTAGGTATACTATTACAAGTATTTTCCGGCTTTCAACCCATTAATGGCCTAGTACTGATCACGGGTCTCTCCTCATTACTGTGGAAGTCTAGAGAATACTTCACCACGCTGCTCCAGTGCTTATTGGTGGAGGGGCTGGTGGTCAAACCAAGTGTCAGAAGTTTTTAAGCCATCCGAAGCCCTCCATCATGGTTTAATGACTGTTTTCTTTCGATAACAACTGGTACCGACGGCTTAACGTGTCCGAATCACGGAAACGCTCAGGAAATGTTAGTCACTAGCGGTCCCCATCCATGTACCGACTACGCTTGCAGTTGCTAAGTCTGTTGATCGCATAGAATCGAAGCAGCCGGGCCTATTAGCGCTTCTTACACGTGTTTTGTATTTTACTTAAAGGAGTAAGTCATTAAAAGGTTTCGATGTTTATTAAAGTAGTTTTTACACCTTTGTATTAGTTTCAACTGCATGTAGTATGTTAGCAGAATTTTCAATGTAATTTTGATCGCCACTGAGATATCTGGTAAGGCATATTCTTTAAGGGTTTATGACAATACAATAATATGGCACGCAGGGGCGGCTTTTCTTGTTTAGGGTTAAGACCAATGTCGATCGTGCTGTCAAGTCGCGCTAGAAGCGGCTGGTTTATCAACACAATGGTTGAAAACAATACCTATGTATAAAAGTTGAATAACATCTTCTAAATTAATATTTTTTTATTGTATTTTCTACACATGAAGAAACTAACTTTACCACTGGTGAGCTAAATTATGTGTGCAAAATTATACTGACCATTTTAATGACTTCAGCTTGTCGATATAGGTAGATTTTATTTTGCCGTTATACTTATTTTATTTCCTTGTAAATAGAAAAAACGTGTTCGAGTCAAGACGACTCTTTTTAGCTAGTTGGTGATCTTTCCCTTACGTCACGCTCAAATCGTTACATTATGGGGACGCACACTTTAGCATATAATTAACCTATTATACTCTTACTTTCCGTGCTCGAGTATTTGAAACTATTGTTTTTTTTATTATTCAGACCCTACCCTCTCTGTATCACCGTTACATATGGTACATGTAATGTGCAAATTATCCCCCATTTTTAACTGTGGATAGGCCCTCGTCTTGTCCATCTAGCCACGGGAATCCGGACAGGTATATGGCACTCGAACCTACTAAAACCACATTGTGTTGATTCCTACCGCTTTGATGCTAGAACTGTGTGCTACTCTCGCTCCACTGTCCCCCCGGCCAAGTCTCCCATATTAACCTGCTGGTCTCGAGTAAATCCCAAAATCCTCTTGGATACATCCTCTCCCTATCCATCCATCCCTTCTCCATCCTCCTTTACCACCGATTCAACCGACCTGTTTAAAGTATAATAATTACCGGCTTAGCGCTTGATATATAATTATGCTGGAATATATTTGTCTATTGCGTTCGTCTTTGATTCGCTTAAGAAGAGAAGTAGAAATTTGACTTGAAAAACATCTACTATACCTACTCGCTTTTCTCGAGGATTTTAGTAAAGTATATAGAATAAAAATTTAAAAACCATGAAGCTACACATGAACATTTTATGATAGTTTATAATCGTATTATATCGTATAATCGTATTTTTATTTTTACATAGGACACCCAACACATGTAAAACTTAAGAAATTATAAGTTTTGGTAATAGGCCTAAGTTATTATTGTACCCATAATTATATGATACGCTTGCATAATTTTATAACCAGACAATATGAATCATTGATCACTAAATTAAAAAAAAATAAAAATATTAGAATAAATTGTCTAGAAAATGACGATAGTTGTCCAAAATTATCTATCATTATAAATTTATTTAGATTGTTTTTGGAAGGGTGATAAGTAATTTCATATTGATTCGTAATTTATTATGTGTACGTACAGATAACACGTGAAGTCGTGGCCAGGTGTGGCTACTGCGTTTTAAAATATCAGATTTAGGTATCGCAACGCACCAACCTGTTTACTCGGTTTGATATTTTTTATATCAAGTGCCGAAAGCAAATATTAAAGTTTCATATTGATTTTTTCAAGATTAAACGGTGATATTGTAAGTTATGTCAATAAATACGAGTCGGTCGGTTCGAGTTCAATACTCCCGTCGCTTAGGTAACGCAAATATTGAATGTTCAGTTTCTGGAAATTGATACTTGATACGTACTTCAGTTGTCGTGGTAGCTGTGTATCGTTTATGGTATGGTATTTATGGTATTATTGGTGTTGGGTAAATTATTCAAACTCGTTGCGATTTTTAAGAAAGCGTCAAATTTCTCGCGGCTACGCTCTTATATTGGATATTGTCGGTACTTGTTACCGGAGATAAATCAATATTATATACATTCGAAACATCCTGGGACAAGTTATTAGTGATTTTAATTACCCACAAGTTTTCAAACTAGAAGTCTTGTTTAAAGCGATAAATTAAAATCGCTTTATACCCATTCGAAAAAAAAAATCGGAAAATTCAGAAAACTATATTTTATGATTACAAATGGTCTACACAGATGTAAAATTTAAAGCGTTAATACTTATAGTTACGGAAACAAGAATATTTTCAAATTAAAAATATAAATGGACAATACTAGAAAGACGAAGTACCGGATCCAGGCAGAGAAGAGAAATTTAAAATCATTATTAAAAATTTTGCCTGGTTGTTAATTGAAGCAAGGGCTCTTCGAATAGAAGTCTGACATGGTGAACATTGCACCACACAAGTGGTCAGTTAATTAAAAGTCATTTTCCAATTCTATCAGCATTCACAACACCGCACGTTTAGAATTTACATGAAGCATATGTCATTACCATTAGTGTTTGTTTAAATCGACAGAACGAACAATAATACAGGAAATTGTGAAGTCCTTTATTCATGACGGTACTATAATGCACGTCATTTTTTGATTCTATCACCGTTTTGGAAAGGTGCTTTTACATGGAGGAGAAGAAAAGGCAAAAGAAATTCTTCAGCACATCTTTTAAACTCCTTTCATCGTCCTAAACCCTCTTATCACAAGGACTTCTTGATGAGCATTTGAATAAATTGTTATTTTGTATAACCGCCCCTGTTTCGTTAACCTTTGCATTAACCCGTTAAAGAATATTTAAGACGGGTTTCTTTTTCGTCATCAGTAATCACGGCAATACCGGCATCGACCGGTAAGCGGGTATCATAACATTACTGGCTCCGATACCGCCATTGAAGTAATAATCGCTTTGTCAATGGACTAATGAAAAACCTGACTTCAATTAAATATACCGATTCTGAAGTCATATGCTTTAAGTAATTGCGCATTATTAGAGATAACTTAAACACTACTCGTCAGAAATCGCTCAAATAGGACCACATGAGAAGCCTTCGATTAAAAAAAGAATAATCCAAATCGATACTATTAACACATAAAAAATATAGTCGAATTGAAAACCTCCTCTTTTTTTTTGAAGTCGGTTAAAAATATGTTTAAAACTAGATAGTAGCTAGCCAGACATAATACCAATCATTCACCATCACTATGCTTGGGAACTGTCAGAAAT
>DWJN01004387.1:0-12462 GCA_018248895.1 Carystus phorcus
CAACAACCTCAGTAACATTATACATATTTTATAAAACACAAAATATATTGTTAATAGAATCAGTTACTGATCTAGTATTTGGTAGCTGATCCTGTAGAAACACCTAATGTCTCGGTAGACAAAACCTATCTAACCATCGGCTTTATAAAAATAACACATACTTGGTCTATTTAATTTAGGGTAGGTCGGAAGAAAAAAAGGCCGGAGGAAAAAAACTCCCGGTATTGTTTTTAAAATCAATAGTTAACAAAGAAATAAAATCAAATAAAATATACAGTGTGACTCCCGTATGATAACAACATACGCGAGACAGCAATCGCGTGCGCCAGATTCACACCGAAAGCCGTCTGTTTACAATATAACTTACAAGAAATATACGGAAGTATAGCAATAGCATGTAGGAGTGAGTTCAATGTAATACGTTACGCGCAGGTCCAGCGGCAGTTGCCCAAGGAATCGATTCCCAACACGAAGGAGGAGGCGGACAAGACGACGAAGCAGGCGCGCGCCGTCCTCGAGGAGATGTACGAGAAGCAGAGCATCCTCGACTCCACCAAGACCCAGGTGATCGTCACCACTATACAGAATATTGACTCCAAACTGTTATCGCCTCGCGGAATGAACATTTTATGCTCTTGGTGAAAACTTTTGTATGATTTCACTAGTAATTTGGTGACGTTGTTTTTTTGATATTTGTATTCGATTAAGGGATGTATTTATAAGTGTACAAGAAGCCGAGTTTTATTGGATTGAATATTCAATATCTTTTTTACAAAGTATAAGTAGATGTTAGATGACATTGACCTCTCCCGCATGGTAAGCTGGTGGCGAGTGGACAGGATCTGTAGGTACAATGTTTGTGGGGTGCAGGTGCGCGAGCTGCTGCGGCGCAAGCAGAGCGTGGAGGGCGCCGACCGGCTGCACGACGAGATGGAGGAGGTGGCCGCGCGCTGGAAGGCGCTGCACGACGCCTTCAAGGACAAGTCAGTACCACACACACATCGCTTATACCTATAATATGAGTCAAGACACTGAAAAAGCTTTGCTCATTTTGATGCAATTTAAACATTTTTAATTCATTCATAAACCCCCTGAAAGCCTTTAGCTTATTAAAACTTATCGTCGACATGTGCACATAATGAAGTTACAGTTTAAAAAGTAAGAGTAATAATTAATTAAGTGTTAAGTCCTCTAGTTACTTATCAGAGTTAATGTTTAATTGAAAGGAAAATTTACCATTTATTATGTATTTTCATAATTTTTGCATATTTATTATTAGGAAAAATAAAACATTCAAACTTTCAAATCTATATTAACGTTTCTACAATGCAACGTTAAATTTAAATACGTGTTCCGTCCCGCCGCTGACCTATCGGCTCTGATTGTGGATGATGGATCGTGACCGTGTGCTTACGTACATCAAATTATTTATTGGTAATAGATAAGGAATGATAAAACAAAAATAGATGTTCCATAAGAAGGACAGATGCTTTTAAAGTAACGTAACGTGTGCGTCCCGCATCGTGGCTTGGGGTCTTGAGGGTCGACTAAATGCGGTTGTTTTGTTTCAGGATCCGTCTGATGGAGGAGATGAAGGACTTCCACGACACGCACAGCAACCTGGCGCAGTGGCTCGGCGCCAAGGACCGCATGATGGCCGCGCTCGGGCCCATATCCTCCGACTCGCGCATGGTGCAGACACAAGTGCAGCAAGTCAGTACCACCACACACACTATTATGATTATCGCGTATTTAGATGACATTTGTGCAATCTGTGTGTTGTCTTGTTAAAGTGGCTTCGTTAGTATACATACAGCATAATCTCATAATATAAATGTTATAGATAAACTTTTTACAAATATTTACGGACGAAATTGTCTACTATGCATCAATGTAAGTATAAAATCTATAAAAGGTGCATTCAAGGAATGTTCCGTATTGTTTGAACATTAAAATATGTAAAGTAGAGAATGTGACGACGGGTCGCTCTGTTGAATAGATTACCGTAAGTTATCGGGAAGTGGTAACGTTAACGATGACATTCGGTGTCAGGTGCAAGTGCTGCGCGAGGAGTTCCGCGGGCAGCAGCCGCAGCTGGCGCACCTGGAGCAGGTGGCGGGCGGCGTGCTGCAGCGGCTGCGCCCCGACGACCCCGACGCGCAGAAGCTCTCCCAGAAGGTGCAGGACTTGCAGGACAGGTGGAACGACCTGCTTAACAAGTAAGTACAAGCTTTTAATAGATTATTTTACCACAATGTTTCTTGTCGTGTGGCTTCGACTCATTTGTGTCAATCTGCAATGTATGGATTATGGGGCAAGCTACACCACGCTACGCTACATTATGCTCTCGTGTTGATTGATGTTGTTCTAACGTCACCATGTGAAGTTTTGAAGATCCAAACAAATTTTTTGACAAAAAGTACTTGTTTCATTAATTAAAAAAAAAAACGCGTCCCGAGTGTTTTTAAATAGGAATACGAATTGGATGAAGTATGTAGTTCGTCGCACAGTTAAAGTGCGTATGTACTAAACCCACTGTGGTGGTGCAGGCTGGAGCAGCGCGCGGCGTCGCTGGGCGCGGCGGCGGACACCTCGCGGGAGTTCGACGCCAGCCTGGCGCGGCTGCAGAGCGCGCTGCTCGCCATCGGGGACAAGCTGGACGACGTGGCGGCGCAGCGCGCGCGCCCGCCCGCCGACCGTCTGCGGGACGTCGAGGTATGCATACGATATATTACGATACTATTCGACATGTTGTTTTGGTTCTTTTTAAGCTCTATAGAAGATACTGAATAGCAAACAGAATCATTATAACGGTCATCCTCGACTATGGACGTGGACTAGGCTCGCATTGCTGTGCCGCTCGTGGAAATAGAATTTTGCTTTACTAAGGTTCCCCCATTCCGTGAATTCCATGAAAAATAGTAACTGCGCCTTACAACTCGTTACAAAGTACACAATTCCTTTTTCCATTCAGAACCTGGAACGCCAGCTGGAAGGGCAGCGGCCTCTGCTGGCGGACCTGGAGGCGGCGGGCGCGGCGCTGGGCGACGTGCTGGCCGACCCCGCCGCGCGGCAGGACATCAGCGGCAAGCTGGCCAGTGCCGCGCGCCAGTACGACGCGCTCCAGCGGAAACTAGACCTGAGAAAGGCCGAGATCGAGGCCGCACTCAAGTCAGTTGACATATTTTTTGACGTTGCTGTGATTTTACATTGTAGGACTCATTTGTTGTTATAAACAATTGTAAAAAGTCTGCAGTACTATATAGTATCGATCGACAACAAGTTGGAGTTAATTTCTTATCAGTTTTGCTACGAGATTTTCAAACTGGACTACGATAGTTGCTTCATTATAATCATGAAAATGGTGTCTTCAATTATTTTTTTTGCTTCCATTCGTATTCGCAACGTGCCATAACGATCTTCGATTAAGTGTATTGTGACGTGACCCGGCAGGGACGGCCGCAACCTGGAAGAGAGCGTGTCTCGCACGATGGGCTGGCTGGCGGCGGAGCTGGCGGCGCTGCCCGCGCGGCTGCAGGTGTCGGCGGACCGCGGCCGGCTGCAGCAGCAGCTGGCGCAGCACGAGCCGCTGTACCGCGACCTCACGCAGCGCGAGCACGAGATCATCATGCTGCTCGACAAAGGTGACAAAATGCACTACTACACCTTTGCCGCACATGTAGAGGGCAATGTCGTAAAACTTGCACGCAATTATCCACTATAAAATCAACTATTTATTACAATACTTTCCATCAGGTCGTGAAATGGAGAAGAAACCTTCACATCAAGGGTTGAAAAAAGACTTGGACAGAATTCAAACCCAGTGGGACAAACTGAAACGAGAGACAGTCGATAGATACAACCGGCTGCAGGCCGCCATGGTGAGTGAAGTTGAATCTACTGCTACATGTTGTGTACAGAATATTGGGCGGTAAAACGATGTCGGCAGTTATCGTTACTGCATCTCTTCCAAATGTTCGTGCAGTTCTTACGTATTCTGTGCATAATCAGTCAGTACAGTAAGCTCAGTTTACACTGAACGAGTTGGTACCGTTGTCCGGTTGCAGGAGCACTGCCGCAAATACAGCAAGGCGCAGGAGTCGTTCCTGCCGTGGCTGTCGAGCGCCGAGCAGCGGCTGGCCGAGCTGCCGCCCGCCGCCTGCACGCGCAAGGAGGTCGAGCGCCAGCTGCGCGACCTGCAGCACATCAGGAACGACGTCTGGAAGAGGTATTGTACTCCCCCTCCGCGGGCCCGCTCGTTATGTAACGTATACTTCGCTGCACGGAAGTGATGCGTGTAGTCAATACTCATTATTGATGTTTCCTATTTACGCCTAAGTTTTACCGTGAGTACGGCACATAATTAATAGTTAAAGTGCCGGTTCAATGACGTTATATAAAAATTTTGAGTATGGGACACAGTCAGTCAGTCAGTTCATACTCAATTCTAATTTCTTACACTAAGATTCATGATTTCTTACTTCTGCCTCTATTGTCGTTTATACGTAATTTATAGTATCAGTGCAGCGTGAAGTATGAGTTGGTGGCGCAAGTCAAAGCTGTCGATTAGATCGACGATTACATTTAGTATAAATTACATGTTTGTCGTTTCCGTCAGGTCCGGCGAGTACGAGAACAACAAGACCCTCGGCGAGACGTTCATCTCGTCGTGCGACGTGGACCAGGAGCTGGTGCGCGCACAGCTCGACAACATGAAGGACCGCTGGGACCGCATCAACAACGGTAACCCTCGTCTGCTCTCTGTATCACACGTTAGCGACCTCGCACAACTCTTACAATGTTTTGCCTCCGTTCTACGGTTCCTGATCGTGTCCAACATATTTTTTAAAATAATCTGTAAGATTTGAGAGTGATCTACTACATCTAGAATGGTTCTATAGAAACATATTTTTATCGTTATGTAAGTATTCTCTTAACTGTTTCCGGCGATATGTAACGGCATCATCGTGTCCAACAGAGGTCCTCCAACAAGTGGAATACCTGGAGTCGACGGCGCGCAAGCTGGGCGAGCTGGCGGAGCGCGTGCGCGCCGTGGAGGCGCCGCTGGCCCGCTGCGAGGAGCGCCTGGCCGCCGCGCTGGAGGCCCCGCCCGCCGCCGCCCGCGACCAGGTGGCGCGCCTCGCCGACCACGTGCACGCGTTGCGCGCGCCGCTGCAGGTCTGTTCGCCGACCCCTTTCTACTTTCCTAAGATACCTATTGAATAACGAGTAACAATTGTTATCGTACCGCAATTATGCTGGAATATCGATCGTTTACGTTTATGTAGAGTGTGAACTCGGCCGTGGACGACATCATCTCGCTGGCGCTGGAGTGCGGCGGGCCCGAGGCGGCGAGCCGCGCGCGGCCCGTGCTGGAGGAGACGGCGCGCGGGCTGGCGGAGCGCCTGCAGCACCTCGAGGACAAGGCCGACGAGGCCCGGGACCGCCTGGCGGGCGCCGCCGCAGCCTTCGCGCAGTTCCAGGTTCGTATTCCTGCTGAATGCCGATATGTCTTTGGTGTTAAGTTATTATGAAATTTATTTTGCCTTTTCATTTCTATATGATTATGAAAGTTATAAAATAATACGTGTAGAACATTCAAACATCTAATCTTTCATTATATTTGCATTAGTAGAATAGTAGAATTTATGCTTAATAATATGCTTAGAATTGCAGAGCATTTGTTATAATGACACGCGTCTTTCGTAGGATAAAGTGAAGGGCGTGTCGCACGACCTGTCGGACCTGGAGAAGGAGTTGGACGGCATGAAGCCGCCGGGACGTGAGATCAAGACGGTGCGCGCGCAGCTGGACGACGTGGGCCGCTTCTACAAGCGACTGGAGGCCGCCGAGGACCTGGTGGCGGCCACCGAGCGCGCCGCCCACGACTTGGCCGACAGCGGGTACACCGAATCCGACAAGGCCAACGAACAGGTAATGTTTATGCATTGACCGTACTTACACACACCTCACACTTACCTTAGGAGATTTCTCGTGATATTTAGGATTTCCGTCTCAAATCTAAATTGTTGCCTGTGACATACCAAGTTTTCTCATAAGCTACATGTTTTAGATAATCCATGTATTTAATTTATTCATTTTAGTAGTTAGACTAATCGAGAAATATATAAAAAAAAATTTTTTTGAAAAGTACCTACTTTTTCATCGTGTTCCTTTTATACAGTTACAAAAGTCATAAATATGTATCGTAATTCCTACATCTAGGTGGAAGGTCTCCGCAAGCAGCTGGCCAAGCTGGACGAACGCGCGCGCGCCAAGGAACAGGACCTGGAGGATACGCTCAGCAAGTTAGAGGCCTTCTATAAGGCTTACGACTCGGTTATGGACGACGTTGATGAAGTAAGAAATGTTTTTGGTTAACTTCTAATTAAAAAAAAATGTTGTTTTCTTTAAACCTGTCTTTGAGATTCGACGTACTATATTCTATCTGTAAAAAAAGTTATAATTTGTGCCAAATTTCATGACCGATACGACAATACATCGGGAGCTAGTACAACGTATTATATTATACATATGTAAAGACTAACAATGTGACGTGTCGCGGGTCAGGCGTCGGAGCAGGTGCGCGCTCTGAAGCCGGTGTCGTCGGAGGTGGAGCACATCCGCGCGCAGCAGAAGGACTTCTCGGAGCTGCGCGCGCGGCTGCTGGAGCCGCTGGGCCAGAACGTGGCGCACTGCAACCGGCTGGGGCAGGCGCTCGTGCGCGCCGCCGCGCAGGGCGTCGCCACCGCCCAGCTCGAGAAGGACCTCGAGAAGATGAACGACCGCTGGAACGCACTCAAGGAGAAGGTGAACACTGCTCTAATTATTGTAAAGGTCTCACTACAATATTCGACGCCCCGTTCTCTTGAGTGGAGCTGGGCGATGCGATACCGGATTTGATAGACAGCTTACGTTTGAATCGACAACCGAGTAATATTAATTATTAACTGTCCAATAAAACTACTAGATAGCCATATGATACATTTTGGAGTTGTGAATTGTGCGTTATGTATGATTTTAAACTTTTATCATCGCGAACACTCAACGTTTTAATTGACTGACCCACAGTCTCACTGTGACCATGATGCATGTAAGAAGAAGACAGAGATCGGGAGTACCCGCTAAAATTATAATGTGTGTCATGTGCCTAAAATCAATTGGTTGCGGACAGATGAACGAACGCGAGCGGCGCCTCGACGTGGGACTGCTGCAGTCGGGCAAGTTTGCGGAGGCGCTGGCCGGCCTGGAGAAGTGGCTGGCCGACACCGAGGACATGGTGGCCAATCAGAAACCACCCTCCGCCGACTACAAGGTGGTCAAGGCGCAGCTGCAAGAACAGAAGGTATGTCGAAGTGGGCAGATTAGTTTACCTACTATTTCTAATTACTCGACAGTATTAATTTAAAATGTTTATATATAACAAAGATGATATTTGTAAGGCGTAACTTGGGTAATCCTTACTCGATTACATGGTAGTTTCGTGGACTAGTGAATACTGTCAGTGTCCAGTTATAACAAGATATAATATTTTGTATTGATGTCGTCGGCAGTTCCTGAAGAAGATGCTGATGGACCGTCAGAACTCGATGTCGTCGTTGTTCGCGATGGGCAACGAGGTGGCGGCCGGCTGCGAGCCCGGCGAGCGGCACTCGGTGGAGCGGCAGCTGCGCGCGCTCATGCAGCGGTTCGACGCGCTCACCGGCGGCGCGCACCAGCGCATGCTCGACCTCGAGCAGGCCATGAAGGTGCACGCTCTCTCTCACACTCTCTCTGTCTCTCTCACTGTTCATATATACTGTTATATGAGTGTGTTTTTTTACTTTGTGGTAAAAGCAATAACGTTAAATGGATACTTAACTGTATTGTCAACTATTCGAAATTTAAATGATGTTCAATAAAAAAGTCGTATTATAATTATAATTTATCGCTCGTTTAAACATGCTCGATTTAACAAACGTTGTGGTGGACAGGTGGCCAAGCTGTTCCAGGAGCAACTGCAGCCGCTGGTGGAGTGGCTCGGAGCGGCCGAGCGCAAGGTGAAGGCGCTGGAGCTGGTACCCACCGACGAGGAGAAGATCCAGCTCAAGATCAGAGAGCACAAGGTTATTGCCCAGTATTACACTGCACGACGCAGCCATACAGCGTCCTGAATCTCCCTCACATTCCTATGTCGCCCACAAATGTACAACAGAGCTTACAGATAATTTAGTACAGATCGCTTAACGCTCCCAAGCAAAGGCGGAATTAAGCTCTTATGAATTGTTTACCCTACATATGTGAAATGTTTAATTACTTTTAACTCTATAACAAGTTCAGTAGAGTATAGAATCGTTTTATACCTTAGGCCCTACACGACGACATCCTGTCGAAGCAGCCGCCGTTCAAGCAGCTGACGGAGACGGCGTCGACGTTGATGGCGCTGGTCGGGGACGACGAGGCCGCGGCGCTGGCCGACCGGCTGCAGGCCGCCACCGACCGCTACCAGGCGCTGGTGGAGCACAGCCTCAACATCGGCGAGCTGCTGGACAACTCGCGCAAGGGGCTGCGGCACCTGGTGCTCACCTACCAGGAGCTGTCGGCCTGGATGGACGCCATGGAGCAGCACCTCAACAAGCGGCGGTTGCTGCCGCTGCACATGGAGAAGCTGCTGCGCCAGATGGACGAGCTCGCGGTCAGTGGCACACACAAATCGAGTACATCTTAATATACGTTGTGTTATATTATACAGAAATACTACATTTATTAGCAATTCATTCCCGGTCGCAAGTCGAACTTGCTTCTCTATTACTTTGGAAAATTAATCATATTGCTGTAAAACATTTTCCACCTGAAATCTTTCAATGCACTTTAACGACTAAAGTTAGCAATTGACCCCCGGCTATAATATAAGAAATTAGTGCTGTTGGCGGGGCCACTTGCTAGACACTATTAAATACGTGTCGATTGACACGAGTTATCATATAATTGATATTCCTCCATGATTTGAAAACAGGAGAAAACGGAGGAGATAGCATCGAAGCAAGAGGCCGTGGATAGCACGGTGGAGTCCGGGCTGGAGCTGATGAAGCACATCTCCGGGGACGAGGCGCTGCAGCTGAAGGACAAGCTGGACGCGCTGCAGCGGCGCTACAACGAGCTGACGTCGCGCGGCGCCGAGCTGCTGCGCGTCGCCTCCGAGACCTTGCCGCTCGTGCAGCAGCTCTACAACGAGCACGCCAGGTCAGTGCGCCACCATCGCTGATGATGATGACGAGATGAACACAGTGTGATTTACATTCAAGTAGTGAATACTCGTAGGAAAACCTCTGCGGGATCACCTGGGTCCATACATCGCAGGGATTTTTCTGAGGCGATGGCGTTAGTTTTAGTTTAGACTTTTAAAACCATTTTTTTAATAAAGTTCCACGTCATTTAATTTTATAATTTAGTTTTTTGTAAATGAGGGTGTCGTGTATAATATGTAACGTGCGTGTGTCCAGGCTGACGGAGTGGATGTCGAGCGCGGAGGCGTGTCTGCAGTCGGTGGAGCCGCGCGAGGAGGACATCTTGCGGCTGGAGGGCGAGCTGCACGAGTTCCGCCCCGTGCTCGACACCATCAACCTGGTGGGCCCGCAGCTGTGCCAGGTTAACTACACATTTTATACATTTGTACCTAGTGACTATAGGTGACTATACCTATCTGTAATACGACTTCTACTGATACGAACTTTACGTATTTTTAAATAATCAACTTCTGTTTAACTTTTAATCAGTTTCATTGAACATTAGCCGCAGTACCACCACATATCCTAGTGTCTCCTACTGTACAGATCTCGCCGGGCGAGGGCGCCACGCACGTGGAGGGCATGGTGACGCGCGCCAACCGCCGCTTCGACGCGATCGCCGAGCAGGTGCAGCGTAAGGCCGAGCGGCTGCTGCTCAGCAAGAAGGTAACTAACGTTTACAATAATTCATTTGCCGGCATCGTTTGTTATAAGATAAGGCGTAAATGTGCATACAACATGTTAGTAACAAATATTCTTACATGTATATTATTCTCACATTGAACATTACCCCTTTTTCGGCTCGCAGCGTTCACTGGAAGTGGTGGGCGACATGGAGGAGCTGGTGGAGTGGCTCCGCGCGATGGACGCGCAGCTCCGCGCGGCCGAGCCGCCGGCGTGCGATGCCCGCGTGCTGCGCGCGCAGCTGGCCGAGCAGCGCCCGCTCAGCGACGACGTGGCCGCGCAACGCGTGCGCGCGCGCGACCTGCTCAGTCAGGCGAAGAAGGTACACGACCGGCACAAACAAACGATTACTTTGTCATATTTGTAGGTTTATTGTTTTTTTATTTTCTTTAGCTAACTGATTCATATTTATATATTAAATTAAGTAAGCCTAAAACTATTCTACTGGAGGCTAACTTTGTGCTACTTTTAGATGTTCACGAGTTATAGAGCTTACCTACTGCTAGATTCCCAGTGAGTACGTAAATTAGGCAAATGCAAAGGCGTTTGCTAAATGTGGTGAGGTGTGCAGGTGATCCGCGAGTGCCAGTCGTCGGAGGAGGCGGGCGTGATCCGCGAGCGCAGCGAGGAGCTCCGCGAGGTGATGGACGAGGTGGGGCAGCTGTCGGCCGCGCGCCTCGCCGCGCTCGAGCAGGCGCTGCCGCTCGCCGAGCACTTCGCCGACACACACCACGGGTCGGTACAACACCCACACTTAATTAAACAAGGACCACATTACATTGAGAAAGATTTGGAATCTAATTTATCGGGCTTGTTATTCAACTATTTATTGTACTTGTTTGCTCGTACTGAATGTGTTGGTCTGTGGTTGTGCCGCAGGTTGTCGATGTGGCTGGACGACATGGAGAAGCAGGTGCAGATGCTGGCCATGCCGGCGCTGCGCCCCGACCACATCGCGCAGCAGCAGGACAAGAACGAGGTAACCAGCCGCTATCTTCACCATCACATGACAATAATGTACACACGAGAAAGTATTATCAATATTACGATAAAAGAAGGCAAAAGCTTTTGTAATTTCTGAAAGCATTACTATGCTGAGGGGTTTCTTTTACTTTTTCGTTACATCTTTACAATTGGTAGTCACAGCAAATAATTGAAGTTCATAAATAATTGAAATGGGTTACAAGAACTAAGTGAGTTCCAGCTCGAGAAGGTGCTGTATTTCTGTTTTGTCTCTGTACATAATGGTTTGACGCTCATTGACCGAGCCAGTGTGGTTCCGTGCAGATGCTGCAGCAGTCGATCGCGGGCCACAAGCCGCTGGTGGACAAGCTGGTGAAGACCGGCGAGGCGCTGGCGCGGCTGTGCGGCGAGGAGGACGCCGCCAAGGTGCAGGACATCGTGGAGGCCGACTGCGACCGGTACAACGCGCTCAGGGCGGAGCTCCGCCAGCGGCAGCAGGAGTTGGAGCAGGTAACCTTCCACCCGATTACTTATCATCTACATCTATACTAATATATAAAGCTGAAGAGTTTGTTTGGTTGTTTGAACGGGCTAATCTTAGGAACTACTGGACCGATTTCAAAAAATTCTTTTAGTGTAAGATAGTCCAGTTATAGAGGGAAGCTATAGGCTATATAGAACATTACGCTAAGATGAATAGGAGAGGAGCAGCAATAAAAAATATTGCGAAAACAGCAAAATTTTGAGTTTTCAATGCGTGCGCCGAGTAAACGGTAAAAGTTACTAAAAAATCATGTATTACAATATTATTCCCCTCTAAAAGATATAAATAAAAATCCGCGATAGCATATGTCTAGCTTTAAGGTTAACACACTATAACTTGATGGATCATTGTATGTGTTGTGTTTGTGTGCGGCAGGCGCTGCAAGAGTCGTCGGTGTTCTCGGACAAGCTGGAGGGCATGGTGCGCGCGCTGGCCGGCACCGCCGAGCAGCTGCAGCGCGCCGAGCCCGTCTCCGCGCACCCGCCCAAGATACAGTGCGTACACACACTAACATACTTGTCACTTATTGATTATTATCGTTCTCTCCGAGTATTCTTTGTTTTAGTAAGAAAATAGTATAAGCGGTAAACTATTACTTTCGCCATTTCTTCTCCTCGATGTAAAAGCACATTTCCGAAACGTTAGTAGAATCAAAAAATTACTTTCATAACCTTGAAAAATATATGTGACATATTGTTATACGAGTGATAATTAAAAAATATATTTTCGAAATAATATATCTTTCGTATACAATTTTAGTTTCAAATTATTCTAAAAACTATAATTTGCCACATTTGATAGGCGCGACAATTGTCATAATTTGAGAAGATGGTTAATAGAGGGAGATGTTGTTTGAACACGACAGAGATCAGATCGAGGAGAACAACGCGCTGATCGAGGACCTGGACAAGCGCGAGGAGGCGTACCACGCGGTGCAGCGCGCCGCCTCCGACGTCATCAGCAAGGCCAACAAGAGCGACCCCGCCGTGCGCGACATCCGCAACA
>DWJN01004388.1:0-12459 GCA_018248895.1 Carystus phorcus
ACAATATTGTTCCCCTCTAAAAGTTCTAAATAAAAGTCCGCGACAGCATATGTCTAGCTTCTATGGTTAACCCACAATAACCATTTTTATGGTTATCAAAATAGTTCTAATATAGTAATTTATATGGCAAAACAAAGTTTGCTGGATCATCTAGTATTTAATATACTGTTAAATGACCCATATATCAGTTAAATAAAAAAAAACATAAATCCATTTATCATAGGCAGTGCTTGAATAGGAAATTTGGAATACTTGCAACATTAGTTGTGATAAATATTCTCCGAAATAAACATTGTCCAAACATCGAAATTATGAAATTGGTGATTGAGTTCAGTTATTATCGTTCTTTCTCCACCTTTGCCCCCAATAAGAGTAAGTAGGTTTGTATCAGAAATCTGTTCGAATCGTAAAGAGATATTCACATTAGCATTATGAATTAAATTACATAATTACTCATATTCTTATACTTCGGCTCTCAACTCGAGCTATAAGTACCTATAACTATAACGTCAAAGGCCCCTAAGAGGGAAAAAGAGTACAAAAAAACTTAAAATCTATATCTAAGTATATTGATAATATAAAGCAGAAGAGGTTGTTTGTTTGATTGTTTGAACGCATTATACTCAAGAACTACTGATTCGAATTGAAAAAATATATTTGTGTCGCATAGCACAGTTACCTAGGAAGGCTACAGACTATTATAACATAACGCTACGACCGATAGGAGAGCATTGATGAGAAATGTTACAAAAACGAGAGAAAGATTCCAAGGATACGAAGTTAGCCGGGTCTACTAGTTCTTTATACGCCAGATCCTTTACACCTTTAGTGCATTAATATTGCAGTCTAGATAAAAAATAGTAACTGTAAAAGACAAAGGTATACTTAGGTATGTTACTTTTTAATTTTAGAAAAGTCTTTTTTTTTTTCGTCATATTTGTGAACGTGTCTTATAAGAGCGTCGGTTTGGTACTTAGTTTTCATTATTGGCAACTGTTTAAGACTTTTCTATTTTGTAGGTTCTAACTCCCCTCCCCTCCGCAAAAATAAACAACCGACTATGATTCTTAAATAAATTGGATTGAATAGCACATTTTCCAGAGCTCAATTTCGCCCGCTAACGAAAATCCTGATGACGGGCCTTGGTCACACTGGTGTGATTTATTTATTTATTGTTAATAGTCAGCTAGAACGGACATCAAGTCCTATTACACTAACTAACTCAGATACAAATGATAATAATAAATAATGATAATTTGGTATAACTACCACACCCAATCCCAATATTCATTTTCATCTTGAACGTTGCACTCACACGATTGCTTGTGATAAAGAAGCCGAAACTAGAAGAGACTAGAACGTATTGTGTAACAACAAAAATATTATTACGATATGCTATTTATTTTGTCATCGTCATGTCTTTCCGTGTTAGATAAAGGAGGTTATGACACGACCTGATGTTCTAATAAATACTATTACAAAATAAGTGAGCGACAATGACCGATAAGGAGTGTGACATCTCCGTTGGTGGACTGCAGCGCGGTACGTTATAACCAGAAACTATTCAAAATATATCAATACAGACAGGATATATCTCGGTTAATCTATCGTACAACGCATGGTGATACCTGGGTTTAATATTTTATATATGGCGACAAACAGATGTAGACGAGCCTCCTGATGACTCATTATCGCCCATTACCCGCACAAAGATCACTGATGCGTTGTCAACCAAAAATAAAGATAATGAAGAGAGGTAGTACAAATCTCAAACCATCAGCCAGAACGCCATGACTGGCTATCACTGACATAATCTATCCATTAATACCCAATGAGCACGGGTGTCCTCATCACTGTGAAGGTCTAGAGCATATTCCACCACGCTGCTCTACCGCGGATTGGTAAAGGAGTGGCCAACCCAACAATTGTCGGAAGTCGGTGACGACTGACAACCGGGTCAGACGGTTTAATGAAAACGCTCAAGTTCACGCTCATATTGCCACTAGCGGTCAACCATCCAGGTACAGACTGCGCATGCAGTTGCTTAACTCTGTCGACTGCTTAGGATCGAAGTGAACCGCCGGGCTATGAGCGCTTCTATAATGACTCAATAATAATAATGTTAATATAATCCTTACGTGAAACCCAATAAGCAGACCGACTTCTGTCGCATCTTACCCTGGTCTATCCACATTAGATTGGGATCTGTATTCTAAGGCACCCCATTACAAGTGTTAATAATGTCGCTTCTTAGACTTCGAACTAAGAGAACGTTACAACACGACATTGTTGTCTAAAGTGGTGTAGAAATACATAAATTGTTTTAGAATCGATAATCAGTCGGCGTGTGACGTTCGCTACCAATTTACTGCTAGGAACGGTTGTCGCATTCTAATAGGGCGTAGAACTGCTGCGTAGGTGATTGATGTGATATTGGTCTGCAGGGAACATGTCTGTGTATTCGGCAGGCGGAGTATTTTCCTTATCTGTTGCAGTTTTTTAATGAGGTGTTTGATGTAGGTTTGTATATAGAATGGTGAAATATTTAATGAGGTATAAATTTACCACATTTTTAAAAAAGTAAAGTCAAATTATTTATTCCATTAAATTACTTACTAATCTAGAAATCAGTAGCTAATGAAGTATCCGCAATCCGTCTTGTTCCATAGTTTTTTTTTCTAATTTTTTTAAATAATTATAGTAGGTCTTAGCACCTATATCTTCTATGGGTTGGCTACATATAGTAGGCACATATTGTTTTGTTACAACACTAAAAAAGTGACTCAAAGTCTTAACACTCATATAAGTTTATATACGTAACTTGTAACTTTGGTCGGTCCTGATGAAATATGGAATTTATTCGGATAAATAGACAAATAATTTTAATGACGTCATAACGTGGTTTAATTGAATCGTGATTAGGTTGTTGAAAAAGGCAGGTCGCCGTCTTGTATCATGTATAACAATGTATACGGACTGTATACCTAATACGCATCTATACCAAAGTGGAGACTGCCCTTCAAAATCCTAGTCACCATTTGGTAGTGTCACGTACTGACGAGGTCGGACGCATCTCGAATTAATCTTTTGTGTAATACATTAATTGCCGATAGTGACTTGTCAATTATTATTCTAAGATCAGTGCCTTTGTTATCGATGGCCAGTATTTCCTGCTTGCTAGTTGGTTTTACGTCAAAGGAGCCGTCGAATTCGGTAGATCCGAGGATATTTGTGATTGAGACAGTTTTTTTATGCATCAATATAGACTAAACCAGTAGAACAGATGTACTTAGGCTCATCAAAAGACATTTAGCGAAGTGATATGATGATGATGATCATAATACGGTATTGAGTGAGCAACCTACATGGTATTTTATTTATAACAGCGGATTGCAGCGACATCTATTAGAAATACAAATTGGTTTTGAGTGAAATCTGAATACAATAAGAAATCTTTAGAAACTGCAAAACAACTAAACACGAAATATACAGTAAAATGTATTATGTTTCATAGAAGGTTTATGGTGAGTAATTAAGAAAATTAACACCAGTCTAAGAATTGGGAGCACAGAGGTCATTTGCGAAGCGAAGTAAGGATATTTTATGAAAAAAGTTCACTGCTATATAACTGTATAAGTAAACTACACATACGAAATAAAATCATAATTATATTACTATTTCTATTTAATAACATTAATTCTATTATTAAATTATAAGTAAATGTTGAACGTTTCAAGTTATGTAATCGTCAAAGTCATGTCATTCAACATTGTCAATTACGTCAATAGTAACGTCAAATCAAATGTCATTATAACATTCATTACCATTCATAGTCCGGTGATATCATTTAACCCGACGAAAATGCAATTAGACTAGTAAATTCGCATTAAATAGGATATTTTACCATGCGATCATGGCTGACCGCTTACGGCAAATCGCTCAACGACTAAAGGATAAGATACCTTTAGTCCAAATAAGTTCTGGAAGCCGTGAAAAAGTTGATCAGTTGATAACGAAATACGCGCCAGGTAGTAAAGTTACAGAGTTCGCGGAGAAGTTTAAACAAGAGAATTTAACCCAAAAAGTTAAAGAATTAGTGTCCCGATATGAAAAATTCACCGGTGTGGAGGAAATCATGGCTATACAGAATACTGTCATCGAAGCGCAGGTATTTTGCGTATTTACACAATGTTTATTTTTTTACTTTTGCTGTTACTCTGGGTCTATATTTATCTTAAACAATGTAATCCTTTACTATGTCATACATTCAGATAAGTTTACAAAGGTTACCCGGAGGTGGAAAGTGAGGAAATGTTTCAAGAGCCACCCTTTTTAATGTCAGTATAATATTCGATGTTCAAGAGTCAGCAGTTAGTTTATTAGTGAGAAAATGTTATGATGTTTAAATCATTCATAAACTTTTGGTTATTCAATCAGTAATACATAAAAATAATTACTTGTTTTAATTAAAGAAAATATTGAGAAAACTGAATACCAGAGATTTTTGTAAAATTTGCAAAGATAAATGAAATGTCCCAATATTGTTAGTGTAGTAATGCATATTGCCCCTCACATTATAAGAGCAATCTTAATCCAAATAGGTATGATAATATTGCGAATATTGTTGAAGAGCAAAAACTTCTGTACTCATAATAGAATTGCTAAATCATTTAATTTTTTTAAGTATCAAGCACATGAATTGCATCTTACGTTTCTGAAAACTAGGCCTCTTTCTAATCTACTTCAAAATTAAGGTTTTTTAACCAGTTTTCACTTATGATGTTTATAATTTTTTTTTGTGTCTACTCTAAAAGAAGCTTGATGTATAATTCCAAAGAATGAAAAGTGAACCTATGTGAGTTTTTATTAAATATGTTATTTTATGTGATTAAGATTTAGCCTTTTGTTTGCATTGTTTTTAATTAGTATAAATATGATTGATACTGTATAAAAATTTTGATAAAAATAACTTGTATCATTGTAAAAGGTCAAAATGAGGTTCAGAAATTGCAGGTTTTGACATAATGTTTTATTACAATTAAAATTAAAATATGTATGTATTAATATGTATATATAGTATTGAATATAATATTTATATATTTGATATATATATGCGATTTGTATTTCATTTATAATTGTATGTATGTATATCATTAAATTTACTTTGGAAACCACCTTTCGTGCATATCTTTTTAGTCCAATGGTTAGCTGGTAGAGAATGCATTGAGCATTAAGCTCGTCATTTCTACGGTGATATTTTATTGTGGTCAATAAACGTTAAATAGATAATGCTTAATTCGACCATTTATTTTAAGGTACTATTGATAATTTTGGAATACATCACAATTGATCTGTATAATTACTTGTCCTTATGTGGCCTAATTAATTTATATTAATGCAGTGCAATGATGTATATTATAATTTTCATTATAAGTCGCAGAGCACTTAACATTCAGTCTATATTTGTTTGTGTATTGTATTCTTTATCTATTGTTCTGAAATGTTATTTCATTCATATTTATCGACAGCTATCATCAAGCTATACATCAATTTCAAAACCTACCTCCTTTTTCCCTGACCATTTCTCATTAATTGGGGTTGGGACAGTATGTCTTCTTCTTCCATTCATCTCTGTCCTTTGTTATCTCCCCTCTCACTCCTTTCATAGACACAATCCATTCTATCTTTTCTTCAAAGTTTTTCAAAATCTTTTCTTCTTTCTTCCAGTTCTAAAACCAACTGTACAGCAGTATGAAATGTGAACATAACAGTTTTCTAAATAAATTATTTAATAATTTTTCAGGACCGCTTCATTCATGCTCAGGACCGTAGACGTGAGATGGGCAGAGAGGTGGCAGCCATAGAGGCCCGGTTGAAGGAGCTTCATGCGGAAATGCAAAATGTTATGAAGGGAGATGAAAAGTATTTGCAACTGTGCACTGAGGAGCACAAGGTAATGTTAAAAACTAGATAATATATTGGCTAATTGAAAACTGACTGTTTCCAGAATATACTTTCCTGGATTGTCTGTTATGTACAAACATTTTAGTTATAGTTCATATTTGAAGGAAAAGTCTATAAAACTTCATATATTTCCATTATTTCTCACTGTTTAATTCTATTGTTACCTTTTTATTGCTACAAATTACTTCATAGATTAGTTACAGAGCCTCCTAAACTACTTATCTATCTGTTACATCTGGTGTCAAATTACTTTTCAGCTCATTATTCAAGAGCGGGCCCTCCGAACATTATTCGCTGATGCAGAACGGGAAGAGAGAGAACTGTTTGCAACAATGTCTGCAGCAGTGAAACTGGGCCATGAGCGGGAACGAGCGCATGCCGAGAGAAACAAATACTGGTACATCGTAGCTTCCATTGCAGGCAAGTTAGAATGGGAAAATGTTGGTATGGTTTATGTAAATATCCAATAATAAAGCAGAAGAGTTTTCCGATGTGTGCTTTCACAAATCTGTTTTCAAATCAAATCATTTATTCAAAGTAGGTTTTAACAAACACTGTTCGAAAGTCAACTACGCCATCGCTTCAACAAAGACCTACGATGAGTGGCCCTGGTAGAAGAAGCGGCAATAAACTCCCAAATTGGTTTTTTTCCCAACTCACAGTTACAGGCAGCACTTAGATGTTTTGCTAGTCAATTGCAAATAATTATTGATCCACCGAAAATGTGCTAAAACACCTGTAAGACACAAATAAGAAGCTTATACCATTCTGTTTCTCGCACGACAGGCACGGTGCTTGGTATAGCTGGCTCGACGATCAATAACCGTCTCAAGATGGCAGAGTTCAGGGATATGATGGAGCAGCAAATGGCGCGCAGTGCCAGCGTGCTGTACACCATCGCCGGCGGCGGGACTGCCAGCCGCGCTGACATCACCGAAGCTATGAAGACTGAGTTCGCTTACCAAGTATGGACTATGTTTCTTTCTCGAGGGGAAAATCTTTGAAAGATACCCAGTCCTGACTTATGTGGCATTCGTGCCTACTGGCACCTGGCAGCCATCCAGTGAATAATATGGGGAGGATCCGGTATCTCTTGTGAATGCACCAGTGCCTTCCTTGAAAAGAAAGATACGTAGATATGTACTACCTCTCTTAATTCTCTTTCTCGGCCAATGCATCTGTGATGGCTTTTGTTTTGCCTGTGTCCGTGGGCGGAATAACCACTATATCATATGGCTTGATTGCTCAAATTTACTTAAAATTGGATTGAAGAATACTTGTGTTTGATTTTGTTTCTCAATTAATGTTAGATCCTCGAGACTATGAATCAATTTATATGTAGTAATATGTGTCTTGTTTACATAATTGCTTGTTGAAATTGAAAACTGCGTTTATAGCTATTGTAGTCTGTCAAAGTATTAACAGTTAATAGAAATCTGCTGTTACTGAATAGATAGTTCTTAGGTATTTGTGTAATGTACCTTTTTAATCTGACAGTTAGATACAGTGAATTATGTATCACTAATTTCAATGGAAATTTAAAACTTGTACGTGTTGTTGCAGGAGCAATTAGCGCAAAATCTACGAACTATGCAGGAGAACATTGAACATCTAATTACTAAACAGACTTCATTAATAGGTAAGGTTAAATATTTCTGTCTTTGATTTTGACTTATCAATGTCACTGATGATTTATTTGGTGTAAACATATTAATGACGGATTTCTCGTCATTTAATGAGGACCCCTCCAGCATACTCCACTACGTTGCCCCAATGAGAATTGGTGGCGGGTTAGTGGCCAACTTAAACGTCGGAAGTTCTCATAATTACTAGTTAATTTTTAAAAAAGCCAATGAAAAAATTAATGATTTTATTTAAAATTGTTAACATTTTTACTTATATTGCTATCCGCCCAGCTGATGTTAGAGGTTTGTAATATTTGAATGTAATAATTTATTGAGAATTTTTTAAGTCAAGAAAATTAGCATTCGGAATTTTCAATAGCTTAGAGAGAACCAGAGTTTACAAGAAAGTCTTATTTCAGTCAAAAAGAGTATAATAAAATTTAATGTGTAATAAGTATTTAGAAAAACATTTATTAAATAAACTAGCACATTTATTTTAACGTTCATATTGTTATTGTGAACAAATGCTTTGATCATAGTATTACAGACTAATTTCGACTGCAGACCAGGTCTCTAGTTTAATAAGTTTCTCAAGTTTTTCTTACAAGTAATTTAATATGCTATAGCTAATCCACTAAACGGATGAAAAAATAAATTAATAATCCACTAAAGAATATATTTTCATCTAATATTTTTAATTATAGTAAAAAAAGTTAACATAATCCAGTTTTTTTAATTTTGTTAATTAGATATTTGAACGATCTATTACTTATTAATTATCAAAATTAATAATTTTATTTAACGAATAATTTTATTTTATTAGTCCGGTTAGTGTACGTCTCGATCTCCGAATAATACTTTTTGTTGCATTCGTCATCTAGAACACATGAACCATCAGGAGCATACGATAGAGATCCAAATCCGAGATCTGAAGCGTCTGATAGTCGCCGCCTCTCAGTCGAGCGCCAAGACCGACGCGGAGATAGCCAAGGCGCTGTCGGTGGTCCACCACGACCTGGACGAGCACGACCGCGAGGAGCACCGGGTGAAAGGCCTCCTCCAGCCCAACCAGCTCCTCACGGTGCTCGGGATCATCATGTGCGGAGCGGTTATATTTAACTCGGTCATCGGACGCGCCAGTTGAGTTCGGATACCGCTGTGCCATAGAGTAAATACTCGTGGAGGTAACCGGTATATACCGGTATATGAAAACGGTTTTGGTTAAGTAGACTTTTTTATTTGCGCACGCTGGTATTAGTGTTTTTGAAGAATTGACACTTATATTTAACGAATTTATGAAGTAATGTCATCAAAACCAGTAGTCAAGGCTATAAACTGAATTCAGAGTTTACTTAAGTTATTTTATACTTCAAAGTAATTTGTATTTAATGTAGAATCTTTTGAATGTTACGCCTATGTGGATCTTATTTATTTATTTTATTTGTCGGGATTTTTCGTAACTGTACCCCCATTAGTGCTTACTCTGTGGCTACTCTTGAAATGTTGAATCGAAGGAGTTCAGCATTTTTGTTATAACACGATGCGCTGTGACTTAAATGTACGTATTTTCTTTTATAAATCGAGGGAAATATATCTATGGTCATTACAGAATAAAGCTGTGTATATATATCATGCTTGTAACACGTCACGAACTGGGTTCGGCTTTATTTATTGCTTATTGTTATTGTGAATATGAAGTTTATTGGTTAAATATGTTACTGTAAACATACTGTAGGGCCAGAAAGTAAAATAAGAAAAAATGACGAAACCTGAGAATTGGAAAGATGGCACTGAGTAGATGGCGCTACTATTGTTTGAGACAGCATGATTTACTTGATCGATAAACGTTTAAAATTTTTTGGATTGAAGTGAAAATACTTAAGTCTTTTTTAACAGTTCCTATATACTTACAATCAATTAGATGGTTAATTTGAAGTTAATTTTTTTGCAATCAACAACATATAATCTATATACATTATGTGAAATATAGTTAGTTCAGACAATGTCACAAAATCAAGTAGCGCCACCTGATGACAGAGTTTGGTAACCGTCTTCACTATTTATTTACTCAACAAATCGCCTACAGTCAATGACCGGCCAATTGTACATATTCCTAAACATACCAATGTAGATGTAGTAATAGTAATATAGTGATGATTTTTTAATCCTGGGCGTGTCAGTCATTACAACGCCCAAATCAGCTTTTGTATACATCTATAATATAATTTACTCTCGAAAATTAATTTTTTATGTGATAAATAACCTAATGTTAGTTTTATTATATAAGACTACATCACCGCTTACTATCAGATGGGACTGTAGTCATATAATTAATTAAAAAAATTGGGTTTCTTTTTTCAAAATCTTGCCTCTGCTCTCCACTATTGAAAAACATACAGGAATTACCGTATTTGTGCACTGTTTCAAACAGGGAATTAAGTAAATGTTTTTGTATACTTGTCTTTCGTATACGTAACACGATTGTTTACTGTAAACAAGATGTTTTATTCAAACAGTGTTGTGATTTTATTTTACATCAAGTTTTCATGAAATAAAGTAAATGGTATTATCTATGGTAACTTTTTTGACGTGTTGGTGTAAAATGTGACTAACAGTAAAATTGTGATCTGTTGTGTGTCTTATTTATTTTAGTTTTTACACTATCACATAGTAACTCCCTCTCGCTTCGTTATTTTTTTTGTTATATACCAGTCCGTAAGGTATGGTTTGGTTTTAAAGATCTTTGTTACCAAAATACCTCTTACATAGTTATTTTTTATTTACAACTAGCAACCCGTCCCGGCTTCGTACTGTGAAAACTGTGAACGTATTATGCAAATAAACTTTCCTCTTCAATCACTATCCATTAAAAAAAACCGCATCAAAATCCGTTGCATAGTTTTAAAGAAAGCTACTTTGTTTTATACTATGTAGTGATATTCACGTACACTCTTATAAGTCAAAGTCAAATTATTTTTTTCGTCTTAGGAGCTTACACCACACTTAACGACGTAACGTAACACAAGTACGTTTCATAGATGGCGGTACAGTCGTCCATGTTGGAGTCATTTGAGGTCATTTCATAACCATTTCCCAAATACATTTTGAGCTTTTTGTATATTCTTCGGAATAGTCTGTGACGTTGTTTATTTCTAAACGTCCTTGTCGAATCTGAATAGACTTCCGTAAAGTTACGTTATTATACTAATTTTTTTATATATTATTACTAGTTGACCCAGCAGACGTTGTTCTGCAACAATATAACTTGATAGACCCCGGCTACGCGTTGCTATGACTAAGGTTTACATACTTAATTTAGCAGACTTTACTCCACCATCTGTTAGAACCTTATGGAACTAATTCTTTCTAAGATTGCAATAAAATAATATTGCGACTATAATTGGGATGTAAGCTATCCTTTTAAGTTTGATCAAACTTTACATGGTGTATTAAATTTTATGAAAATCGGTTAAGAAGTTTAGGAATCCATAGCGGTCAAACACTGTGACACGTACTTTATATATATTAAGAATATTCACTATATACAATTTGTTTCCAGGCAAGTTCTAGACCGGTACGAGTTCATTGACCGGTCCCGTGTGGGGATCTGGGGCCACAGCTACGGGGGGTACGCCACCTTGTTGACGTTGGCACATGACGACGAACGTCTCTTCAACTGCGGGGTCTCTACTGCCCCGGTCACTTCTTGGCTTTACTATAGTAAGTATTTGGCTGATGGACCGAACGTTGACCGGTTTATTATGGTTTAGACACCTTGGACAACTGTGGACGGATATAAAATAACATGATTTATATCCGTCCATAGTTTATAAAATGATTTATAAAATAACATGATTTATATCCGTCCACAGTTGTCCAAGGTGTCTAAACCATAAGAAACCGGTTATGTTATTCCCAACCTTACTCACAATAAGTTGGCGATAGCTTCAGGGTATTTCGTATACTTAGAAAGAAGCATCGTAATAATTGTTGTTTTCTGATTTCTATACGGTTTTATAACTTATTAATCCTCCTGTTGTGTTAGTCGGTAGCTTTAGGATTATATTTCTTATAATTGAGCTTATTTATACTGAAAACTCTAAATCTTCTTTAGGTTACTGGTCAGTGAGCGTTTTGTGATTTTTTTCAGACAGAGCTACTAAAATAAGACTTAGAATTGTTATCTATTCTATCAAAGATGTAATCTGACCATTAAGCTGGTAAACTAATGAAAATATGTTGGCAATTCTTATTCGGCTTTCAGTCATCGTCATCATCATCTATCTGTTGCCGTAATACATAACAAGACACACTAAAAATGGCTGTCCTTGTAACAGACACAATGTACACGGAGCGGTACATGGGGTTGCCGACGGCGGAGGACAACCTGGCGGGCTACGAGGCCGGTGACGTCACGCTGCTGGTGGAGAAGCTCCGCGGCCACGACTTCTACATCATGCACGGAAACGCCGACGACAATGTTCACTACCAGAACGCCGCCAAGCTGTACACGGCACTGCAAGAACGCAATATACCCTTCCATCAGATGGTAAGGAATATATCCATACTAATATTATAAATGCTAAAGTGTTTGTTTGTCTTTCTTTCACATGAAAACGGAGCAATGGATCGTTGTGATATTTAGTATGGAGATACTTGAATGAGTGGACATAACAGGGTCCTTTTTATTTGATACTAGCTGACCCCAGCAAACGTTGTTTTCCATAAAAAATATTATTTTAAAACAATTTTATAATAACCATAAAAATGGCCATAATGGGTTAACCTTAAAGGCTAGACATATGCTGTCGCGGACTTTTATTTAGATCTTTTAGAGGGGAACAATTTTGTAATACATGATTTTTGAGTA
>DWJN01004389.1:0-12459 GCA_018248895.1 Carystus phorcus
AACAGCTATGTTGCGACGTGAAAGAGGAACAAACAAACAAACAAACACACTTTCACATTTATAATATTAGTATGGATGGTTCAATTAATTTAAATTTAGAGAATTACTGAAATAAAGTTTTTTATTACAAGGGCACTATCTAAATATTTTGTCATTATAATCATTACTATTCATGTTAACACTTATAAATAAAAAAGGAATACTATTTCCCGCTATTACCATTTTCATGAAATATTTTCACTAACGCATAAACTCTAAGTATGTGATATTACGAAATTTTATTACTGAGCTACGTACTACATTGAAAATTGTGTATTAGATTGACCTTAAAATTTTTACGACCTTACAACTTCAAATTGTCTTGACCTTCGTAATGTAAGGTAATCGAAAACAATAAAAATCCGGTTACTATTTACACGTTCATCGGAACAATAAAAAATAAGGTATTTCCTGTAGTATAATAATTTTTTTATGAAACATATGTTGCAAACGGATATGCAGCATGTGTGGACACTTTAAATTAGTTCACTAATTGCAATATTGATTGCAAAATATATAAATGGAAATATGTATGTCTTAAGTTATGAAAACATCGAAACATATGCAGTATCAAATCATTTTTGATTGCGGAAAGAAGATCTATCAGTTAGGTATTTTATTGTTTAGTATCAGCCTCGTAACGTTAAATTTATTTGAATGTCTAAAGGAGGAACTAAGTATCCGATATCAATTTCAAAACTACATTACACTGACGCAATAAATTAAATTTAAATTCGTTAGTTATCTCATGAGCTTAGACAAGGTCATGTCGTACTTTGATTCATTCGGCCGTCCCTTTAATCTTTATTGTAGTTTAATTTAGCCTACGTTAAGTAATGCAAGGACAGTAATGCGTTGTTACATTAGTAACAGGCTTTTTATTATTGCTCAAGTATTTGTAGTAGATTTATTCCTTTCTTTTGCGTACCTTATGTACTGCTAATTCTTATGTTTAATGCAAAGACGTATTTATTATTAGTTAAAGAAAGAGTTTTATTATGATTATTAATAACGCACTTTACAATACTTCACATATTACAATAAACTGTCATAATTTTTGGGTTGGAGTTAGAATGTATCACAACCAATATGCGATTTTCTTAAGAAAAACTATTTGGGCAGAGAAATATTTCATTATGTGTCGCATATTTATTTTTATCATGTATTAATAACCCATTCTCGCTTCGTTTCGGTATGTATTTTACTTTGTATACATAAATATCAACTTTAAATTTTTCAATTATGTCATTCATGTTTGCATCACGCGTGTCATATCAGTGTGAGATCAAACAAATTTAGAATGTCATACTTACTGTTAATATGTAATGATGCCATCTATAGGTTATTTGAATGATTTGATTGAAAAGTGTTTTCCCATAAAAGTAAGATATTTACGTCTACGGCACCTCTCCAGTCCTTCAACTAAATTTTCATACTAAATATTACATCAATTCGTTGCTCGGTTTTCATGTGAAAACCGTGACACAAACAAACACTTTCGCGTTTATAATTTTAATATGGATAGTTAATAGTTTCTACCTGCCACTGCCGTCTCGCCGTGACCACGGTCCACGTAACTGGGTCGAAATATCGGTATAAAATACAAAGATCGTGAGTACCCGCTTCAAATAAAATATTGAGTGTCTGGAATGGAATAACGTTTAAAATCATGCATTACAATATTGTTTTTACTTTTAAGAGGTAAAATGAAATTTGTTTGTTTGATATATGAATGGCAGTGATACGTGATATGAAATACAATTCGTCAAAGTATTGGCGTATAATATTTATTACCATAAGTATCTGTCTTACATTATGTATAACATTATGGAGCCGCGATTCTCAAACTTATAACGCGGAACAAACATTTTAATATAATGTTATCCTACATTAAATTTTACCAAAAGGTACTAAACAAAAATATGTCGTAAGAAACCTAATGAAATTGCAACGGGGTTTTAATAAACTATTGTGAAATTGAATTCTATATACCATACCTATGGGAGATATATTTTTATAAAATTGTGGTCTCTATTTTTTTGGTTTTATTAAAGATTATTTTTGATATAAAGGTTTTGAAAAAAGCAAACGATTTATTAATTCTGAATATTTACCTAAGTGCCTACAGATAATACAAAATAAAATATATCCAAAATATACTGGCAGCGTATGTAATTGTAAGATTTCAAAATAATAATATATCTCTCTATCCTTCATTATGACGACCTCGGCAGGAAATTGAAGGTAATTTATATGTGGCCGATTTACTCAGGTAATGGAGTTTACTCCCGTCTCAAATGGACAAATGGACAGCCGTCGTATATAATGATTGCGTTTAAATTGCCGTCTATTGTAGAAATAACACTTGATATTTGTCGTATTTGACAACATATAATATACTGCCTACAAGTGTGACTGAAACTCAAGCCTTATATTACGTTCTTACGAACCGCTAAAACTAGCTAACATTTTATGGATAATGTAAACTTACAAATTTTATGGTTAATTTGAATAATAATTTGAATAACTGCGCACTATATAAATTCATAAGGTTAATAAATTATGTATATTATTTATTATACAATTAAAAATATTTAATTAAATTTTCATCAATGTGCAAATAATAAATGATATTATGCGTCGATTTATTGTCTATTATTTTGTTAAAAGCTGGTCTAAGCTTAGATATGATGATATTTAAAATCCGATAATTAAAGACTTACTTAGTTATGACGTTATGTTCATCAAACGTTGAACGGTATAATTATATTACTTAGTAATTACAAAATCTCTGTAGAACAAATAAATGAAATTTTCTATAACCTGCCATCGTTTTTAACTCAATTGTTTTTAAATATTTTTTTTAGTATAAAACAAATAAAATACAGTTGCGATTTAGTACCAAATTTACAATTGTGGCATCAAGCACGACAAAACGCTGAACACCTGTTACATGCTATAATAAATCACAAGTTATAGGGGTGCGGTTCACAATCTTGTGACAGATTTATTTACGTACTTCTCAGATATACCATAATGAAGTATAAGTGTCGATTTACTGAAAATTACATGCAGTTAAACGATGGTGTAACAGTGCAATTTAAATTTTTCGTTTTTCTAGGTCGTCGCATAGTCTTTCCGAGTAAGTTGCGCAAGTATTTGCATAGAGCTCTACAATTATCGCACCAAAACAGCTAACACTAGCAACGCACGCAAGCACGCGTGTCTATTTTAATGACCGCACTAATTATTGTGAGCAACTGTCTAACGTAACGATTCAAGGGTAAAGTTTAAATTAACCGATTTATTAATTTGGCACAATGTGTGGATATGTTATGAAATACGTTTACAGTATTTCGTTAGACTTAGTTGCGTTGAAATATTTTTAATTAAATCCTTTATTGAATACTTAAATTTTTTATACAAAGCAAGTATTACTACTATTTGTTTTTTGTATGAGTTAGGTGCAGTAAAAACATGTATATTTATAATACAAATTTTCGTACTGTGTGTGCACTTTGTACATTTTTTTATGTAGCCCCATTTTCATTAATAATAAGTATATGTAAGTATAAATATATGTATTCACGTCAAGGACAAAATAAAAGGGAAAGTACTGATCAGCAGTTGATTTATTTACAAATGAGTATTAAATCATATCCATCATCATTATATACACATAAATATCACAATCACCAGTCATTCGTCACGAGCATCTCATTAAAAGCTAAGGTCTAGTAGTGAAGGAGGCCATGATGTCCATGCGCGAGGGGAGCGACGGCGACGTGCGCGGCGTGCACGATGGGGGCGGCGTGCACGACTGGAGCGTGCACCACGGGGGCGTGCACAACGGGGGCGGGGTGGTGTCCGGGGGTCTTGTGGACGACAGCGTTGAAACTGAAGAAAAAGAAAAATGTTAAATATAATTTAATTATACATAATATATCACCTGATATTAAATATGCCTATAAGATACTTAGTTGATGAAATGATATTGATAATTAAAAAGAGATTTATTTTATTATTTGCTCTTATACCTCACTATTCTTTGAGATGATACTATTAGTTATTGCTCCGCGTTCTTTTGGATTAAAATTAGATTTTTTTAGGTTCTTACCCGTTGTGATCATCAGCAGTGTACTCTACTTTGCGCACGGAACCGTCAGGTTCAACAAGGGAGTAGGATCCGTGGACTGCGCCACCGTCGCGGCTCTCATGCTGGGTCTTGTGGTCACCGGTGTGAGGGTCAGCCACGGAGTAAGCGTAGTCGTATTTGGGATGAGACTGCAAATTTGAAGGAATACGTTTTTTTGTAATTTTATTCAAATTAAAATGAGGTATACCATCTGCCGGTTGTAAACTAGTCACTGGAACTCATGGATTTAACAAATATCGAAATGCTGGCATGTTTCGAATGTTTTAGCATGCCTCAAATTCTTTAGTACTTGTGTTTTTATGGAACTGCATATTTCTTTTTAATCTGGATACACTGTTAGTACTAAATCACACTATAGTACATATAAACTATAAGTTATGATGAGTAAATAAAATAATAGTTATCGTCTAAAATATGACTTTTTTATGGTGATATTAATTTTATGACAGTAGATACTTACGTATTCACCATGGGCAACAGCCAAGGGAGCGGCGTGTACAATGGGAGCGGCATGCACGACGGGCGCTGCGTGCACGATGGGGGCGTGCACGGGCGCAGCGTGCACCGCGTAGTGCGCGGGGGCGTAATGAACGGGGGCATCGTGACGTACGATGCTCTGAGAGGATACCGCGCCGTGGTGCAGCGGCAAGAGACCGGCGTTGGCGGCAGCCAACACGGCGCTAAGGGCGAGTACCTAAAAACAAGAAAATAATTAAGATAGAAATAGCTTATAATAATAGCAACCGGTTTCAATCCTAAAAATAACCATGAATAAAATCAACATTTGATGATGATGTTGATATAATATTTATTTGAAAGAAAAAGTGATAAAAATCACCTTTTCCATGCTTTTATGGAACCCTCCTTTATGCCAAAGATCGGTATGGACATTATCTAAAATTTGTTTTTTTTTTTATAAAATAACTGACTCCCTTAAAAAACTTTTAGATTTTGTCAGTTAGACAAAGATTTTATAAGCAATATATCTGCATTTTTAAGGGTCTATAAATATCCAAGCCTTAATCTTTTTTAAATTGTTTTCAAAGCTCAAAGTTACAACTTACTTTGCTGAACATTTTGCTGTTGCTAATCAGAGCAGGTGACTGATACCATTATCGGTTCGTGGTAGGACTTTTATATGAAAAGCAAAACGGAGCCGCTGTCCTGTCGATGGAGGGGAGTGCGGTCACTAAGTTCCGTAACTTTGACACCGCGAGGTCGGTGTTGCGTGCCTTTGGTAATAGTACTTTAAGCCGCCCTCACTACGTCGCCAGCGCCCTGCAGGCATGCTTCTAATTACATATTTTATTTCTCTACCATTTACCGTACAGTAAACACGACACGATTTACCATTATGGAAAATTGTCGACATGGAAAGAATATTTATTTCATAAAATGTTTACAACTGCCTTTAAAAAGGTTTGTTAATCGAAAGCAGGTTTAAAAGTCGAATGTACTTGTAATATAGACTGAAATGTTTATAAAAATTTTATGAAAATGTTTACCAAAAACTGCCGAATAGGCTTCCGTTTTTCATGGGAAGATGGTATGACTAAAGAGTCGACGTTCTCAAAAACTTGTTTTCATCAAATAGGTCTCTATTATTCTGAGAGTGCGATGTGTATACGAGACATTCCATTGTGCGTTACAATTCTCGACCAAAATGTGTGAACACGACTTTTCCTATCGAATGGATATATGCCATAATGATAATATGTCAAAGAATATGCTGTTCATGATTTTCAACACTGTAATCACTTTATGATAATATGACCATTTATATGATATTTACAAATAATGCGACTTTTTGATCGTCAGGAGTAATGTATTACTAAGCCTGTCACTAAGTAGGTTTATATTACGTCACACTATCCTAGATATCCCGTAAATGTTTTGCCGTATTCGTTGGGATGATTTAGAATACTAGTCTTACGGCTAGGTTTAGATCCTATGCCAGCAAAGACTTAACTTAAGTTATTATTAAAATTGTTTCTATTAACTCATCTCGGGTTCGAATGACGAACGAAGAGGCCCCTTTGAGACACTTTAAATTGTTTCGTTGTTATTATCCTCTTTTCGTGTAATTTGCCTGACTAGTCACCACTCTATATCTTGATTCAGATGCCAAACGACTCATTGTGTTTCGACTGAAGGCTAGAGAGTCATGACTTTCTTTCAAAAGCGGCAACGCATCGCCGATACTTACCATCATCTGCCATCAGGTGGCTCGTTAGCTTGTTTGTATTTTGTTTACTTGCATACAGGGTTTTGAAACTATGAGATTGAATAAAAAGTTATAAAGTTTAGCGAAAGATAATGAGATATTATTTTAAAATGTTTACAGTGAAATATTGGTTATTTCAGTTTCATCTAAAGTCAGTCAGTCTGAATGCAAATGACGTCTACAAAAAGTATACAAAATTTAATTTTGATCGAAAATCTTTATACACTTTATACCTTAAATCTTCCTGGTAAGTTTTTCTTTCTTTTTTGTCATTTGTGATATGTAATTAAAACCATTTCCGTGTAATAAAACGACAAGAATGACCCGGGTCTTTCTTTTTTCTTATCCGTTTCATTACAAAGAGGTTTTGAAAACCGCTCTTTCCTTTAGTTTGCGGGAAAAAACTTTCAAGGTTACTAGGCCAATTTGCAGTATGACTGTCATGATTAATTTATTTTAACCGTAACTCATTCATCTCATGTATGGCAATTCATACAACAAAGTAACCTAATAAAGGCGGATATATAGAGGGATAGACATGGAGAAAAAATTAATAAAAGGTCTACTTTAATTTAGTTTACCGTCCTAAAAAATATACCAATACGACTTCTGGGAATTAATGTGGTATTCTTTTATTTTTCGAAATAATAGATTCAGCACACATACATGATAGTCTTATACCGAGCGATATTAACTTCGGGATATCAGATTCACGGCAACTAAAAAAAAATCCATTTGCTACGCTGTTAGCTTACTGGGTATAATACTTCAAATAGGTAAATTGAAAACTTTTTTTTTGTTGATCGATAGTTCTATGATTTATTACATCTTAAGTATATATTATGTATTCCGTTATTTACTGAAAATTAAAATCCATCATCTATTTATTACAATTCTACCGTGATCACCATTGCTATTTTTTACGTCTAATATGTTACATAGTTTAAAAATAAATTATTGAGTATCGAGTATTAAGTATTTACTTAAATCGCTCCGTTTAAAATAATAATCTTGCATCAGTTACACTTACAATAGGTACTAATTAGGTTGAAATCTAAGTAACCACAGAGCTAGTATGTAATTTTAGTAAATTGATACACCGCTGTCCGAAAATAAATTAGCATGATCTTATTATTGTGCCCATTATTACGACATGCCAATATCGAATGCACTGTCTAAACCACACAGCGGTTAGCTACTTGTATAAGTAAACCGATAAGGAATACAAGTTTGATTTCCAAACATATGGTCGAAATGCGATCGCAAGCGGTTGATATCAGTTGAATGATGAAACGAATTAGTGAATGAAAACTCGACATTGTTCGGAAATGACTCATAGCAATGATATGAAATACGCCGTCCCGCTATGAACAAAACGTATTCATCTATTGATAATTGATAACTATTCGTAATTACACGGTATTTCAAATGCTTGTGCAACGTAATCCTACATTTGAACTTAGACCCAACATAGCTAACATTACTGTGATTTAATTGTGTGTAAACATATCTAAGTAAATATTTTTAGATAATTTTAAACGAATCGTGATTACGATAACTAGTTTCTATCAGATATGCGTTGCTATTGATAATCATTCAGTGTTAAATACGTTTGAGAAGGATTTATTGGTGCACGATCTTAGCAGAGCTATTTAATTGTTGAAATTATTACCGGTAAAGTCTGAACTATTTGACCGAGCCATTACTCGGTTAAAGGTCCGGTAGTTCACTAGTTAGTTGAAAACGTGAATCAATACTACCAATCGTCACGGAAGCGAGACACCCATTTCAATTCGCCGGACATTATCTTTGCTGTACAAGGCTACACGAAATACAATCGAAAGGATATATCCGACTGAGTTCACAGGTCACTCACCCGCTAACTTTGACCGTGGCTTAATAAACTTTTTAACATTAATCAATGCTTTTGTTCGCACCCCGCGGGAGATAGTATATTTGTGGACGATATGAAATTATTAAGTAGTAAATTAATTGAACGTGAAAATAACTAAAATTAACTTTTCAAGTTAGTTGCCATATCTTTTCTTGTTATTAAGTAATTATTATATAACAACTATGTTTAGGATAACTATATGAGTCATAGGCTGCCTGTAACTTAGACAGTACTACTTATTGTAAGTGCTGAGCCTAAAAGCGGTCTTACTTTCACGCAAGGTCTGTTACTGATAGTCAGAAATGGGGTGTGTCAGCGTAATAAATAAAACGCAATTGTCATTTACATTAGAATTTATTGTTGGTACATAAAGTGATACCAAAATAGGCCACTGCTAGATATGCGGTAGATATCTGTTTCGTTATTTAACTAGCTTATGACACTGGCTAGGAGTTAGGAAAACTAATAAGATATCTTTTGAACATGGGCGTTAAACGTGGTCCTGATTCAGTGAATACGCAATTTCTCGCCGCCAAGCGATTTATTGACAAAAATGTAAATCAGGTTTTACTAAATACTTTTTGACTTACATTTCGTACAGCAGCAAGGATTAAAATATTTGATTAATAGTTTTCGTATAGTTTTATTCGTATTTGCATTTAAAGCTGTGATATGTGACAGCTCACCTTTTTTAATAAGCCGGGGTATTACTATTGTTATGCGTTAATAAAATTATGTAATTATATTGAAAACGTATTTGAGAAACATGTAATGGCAAAATGATTAATGTTTAATTAAAGAAATATTATAACTTGTACACAAGTATTGGACACTATATTGCGAATTTGAAAACTGTTTACTTGTTTCTGTTTACTATTTCATTTACTTTGCTAAAATTAAGCAAACATTTGTTAGTTCATTCATTTCAGAAAGTTTAGTATAATCAATTGCATATTTTATTGCTACGATGTTAGTGTTTACTGTATTAGAACCCTTGTAAAATTTCATGCTATTAGGACTTTCATTCATTCATGAATGAAATGTCATTCAGTAAGAATTCAGTAAACGTTGACGTTTTATTAAAAAGAAACAACATCAATAAAAATATATCAATGTAGTTTATATCAAAAATATTAACTTATCTCAGTATTTTAATATTATAACTCCATAATCATCTTTTAGTAAAGAAGATTATGTTAATGTAGGTGTATAGTATAGCCGCGTTCTATGAAAAAGGTGACCTATGAGAGTGAATGTGTGTTAGTCATTAGGTAATCTAATATGTTAGTAGTTCAGTAGCTTAGATACATTAATGAAAGCCCATAATTACTCTTACTCCATGTTGCATACTGTCATCTGTGCATTTGCATCATAGAACTAGTAGTGTGTTATGAAAATTGAAATCGTAAATAAATTCCCAGAAATTATTAATATCTGGTAAACCTTACATATCTTTAAATAGCGAGGTAGTATTTTATTTATCGTAAATTATGACTTTATGTTTTAAATATTTTTTTTATAATTGGAAAAAAATAAAATAGTTCCGTTTTAAAAGTGTTTTTATTTGGTAGCTATTGTTAACTTAAATTAAAATCTTATTTCGAAGAATCTGCGGAAATGAGAAAGTTCAAGAATTCATTTGTAATTTTGCATAGTTTATACTTTCAATGTATATTATTAGTAATTGATGCTACAGCTAAATAACAACTTAAGAAGAATGCATTATAGATTTTTAATTTACATGCTTCCTTCCAAAATCTACTATGAAATATTTTCGTTTGCACCATCGGAGAGTTAGCAATAAGCTAGACTACCCAGTACTCGATTCGAATGATTTATAATAAAATATTTTATAACCTTTAGAAAACTATGAAATAGTTATTATTGGTTGAATAAGTATTATGAGTCGTTTTTTTTGCTTAGTTTTAACACATACATACATATGTATATGGCTCCCTACAGGACATGAGTTTATCCTGAGTAGGCCTAGACCGTACTTGGCCACGATGCTCAAGTGTAAATTGGTGAAGTTAGTGGCCAACCAAAGTGTACAAGGTCTATGCTGTCCAAAGGCCTTGTACGTAGCTTAACGTCGGCCATCGAAAGATATCAACCTAAACCAATTGCTTAGCGCGCCCCCTGTAGCACAGCAAAGATTCCTTAAAACTGACATATTGTCAAGAGACTTTCAATAAAGTAATAGTGCTTCAACATCCATCACATTATTAATATTTCGCTATAATATACAGGCGGTCAACTAAGGTTCTTTCGTCAGTAAATGCATATTTGAGATAGGTAATCAATTAAAATCAGCTTTCGCAACTAAGTGAGCTGCTTTTGAAACTATTTAAAGTTATCGCGATGTAGGCGGTTCTCGATATAAGTAGTTTGGTTGTTTTTGTTCTATATCGATGTGGTTTGTAGACCAACATGCTTAGATAAAGTAATTGTATAGGGTTTCTCGGGTGATTAACTTATAATACTATAATGTAGAGGACTGTAGGCTAAAGATAAAACTATTTGATTGATATATAGATAATTTTTGATATTAGGAAATATAAGTTTAGGATTTTGATACATTTTCTTTTAGTACATTAAAGGTTATAGATTCTTTGGTGATCAGATGTCAATAGGGTCTGTGTCAAAAATATTTTGTTCCTTAAGCGATTGCTGAAAAAACATTGTATTTGTATCAATATCCAGTACTCCAGTGTGCGACTAAATTGATCGATCTAATTGTCATAAAACGGTTGAGACTGTTTATTTGTGTGTTTTTATTAACAATTATTAGTTAATGCTCGAATACAATCCCACCTGATGGTAGCGGTGATGCAGTCTTACGGTGGTTGTGTGGTACTTAAAGCGCATTAACTTAGTAAATGCTTATTACAGCTACATCTGAATAAAATAGTCTGTAACCAAAAAAAAAAAATACAAATTATTTGTTACCTCTCTTGTGAATCGCGCTTTTTATTCGTTTAATGTTAATAAACTCTATAATACGTATTGAGGTCATTGTGTTGTATACTTCGATTTAAAATATGAATAGATATTATGATTTAGGTAGATCAATACCATGATATGAAATAATAGCACGCCTATAAGTTATAAATGACGTAATATTTTTTCTGCTTAAATACGTGTCATTGAAAAGCTTTAGCTCAATTCTAAATCAATATATGATATAAATACTAGTCCGTCAACGGTCGCGTGTTTATACTATAAATATTTGATACGTTTTTTACTTGCATTTATGATTTTCTTTCGTCGTGATTACAAAAAGGTCACAGTCAAAATAGTAGATAATATTAACAGTTACTATTTCTTAATATATCACACAAAGATATACGAACATGAAAGATTTGGAAAAATTACAATCTTAGTTCAATTATCATGTTACATCCTAAGGCTAAAAGTATGTTCCAATATCAGTATAAATGGAGAATAAATATAGTTAAAATCTAATTAGCGTGAAGAAATCCGCGTAATGCTGCAATAATTTATTTTCTGTTTCAAATTATTTTCCTTTATAAATTTATAGTAACAGCAAGATCCCAATTAAGCAGTAACATATTTAAATACGGACACGTTACGACATATTTGTTTTCAACTGGCGAGTAATTTATATGTACGATATGTCAAATTAGAGTAATACACGTTTTAGCACTTGATAAGATTTCATAACTTAGTATGTACTGGTGAAATTACATTGCGGAAGGGATACAAACGACTTGTTAAAGTTTGTAGTAACTTTATTGACTTGCTATGATATGTAAAAGTGTGAGATCACGATTGGATGTCACCAGGTACTTGTAAAAAGGTGTGAAATTGTAAAAAGGTTTAATCTAGTAGTGATGACGCTGTGCGGAGTAAACGTGATGACTGGGGCCAGAGTTATGGACGACCGCGTTGAAACTGAAACAAAATAGGTTTATATGTAAATGTACAAAACAAAAATAGGCACTTTATCTGATGTTACGTCACCGTTGTATCTTAAAGTCATCGTTATATCTTTTTAATGTCGTGACCACGCAAACGAACAGACGAGTCATTTGATGGTAAGTAATTGACGACCCGCGTGGCGTAATGGTCACCACGCCTGACCGCCGTTCGATGGGTCCTGGGTTCGATTCCCAGCGAGGCGGA